>BPLR01009628.1:0-71151 GCA_021605095.1 Caerostris extrusa | reverse complement strand
AATTCAAAAATTTTTTGATTACCATTTCATTTAAAAATCAAAAAATCAAAATCAAATATGAAACAATACTTTCAAAATATATTATTATTATATTTATGCTAATGTTGATTGGCATTCTAAATAAATCGGCGACTAAATATCGAATTGAAATAATATCAAAAAGTTGTTTCGAGAAATATCTACAATATGTGTTGGGTATCTTTTTGGTATAGAAGAAATTTCAATACATGGCGTAAAAGGAAGCTTTTTGTGTTGCCCAAAAAGAAAATATTATCATATTCTGAATTAGAAGTTCTTAATAATTGAAAGATAATTACACAAAAATAATTAACAGCCATCTATAAATTGAGATTGAGAAATTCTGAAGTCACCAATTCCATTTCTCCTCTGTCTGGAAGATGATTACACGAAATAATTAACATTCTTTATTTTTCCAATGCAGCTGGCAATACGGACCGTGATCTTTTATACCATAAGGGCTGCACTGACGTTACTCACTTTGCACTTCCCAGGGCGCATGTAACTTCTGAAGATAAGCCATGGTCACGAATGCCTCCCGCAACGCTCTACGATCCTATTAGAACCGAGACCTACGGCTTAAAAGTGGATTCCGAACCACTACAAAACATCCATGGCACCCGCCGGAACTCGGACCCGATACCCGTGGTACCGAGTGCCAGAGCGCTAGCCACTCGGCCATTGGGCCCGCTATACATTCTAAAGTCATCAATTCCATTTCACATCTGTCTGGAAGATGATTACACAAAATAATTAACAGCCATCTATAGATAGAGATTACTATGTCATTCTACATATGACTAATTCAGGCAAATTTTTTGAAAGTTTATTTGATTTAGAAAGAAATAAAAAAAAAGGATCCGAATTTGCATGGTGAACCCAGAGAAGGGGATGGCTCAATTAATTAAGGGACTCCCCTGCATGGCGTCCGTTCGTCTGGGATCCGTGACACGTGCTCCCGACACCCCCGAACCAAACCGTAACTGTCCATGACTAATGTCCCCCTCCCGATCCCTGCAGGTATTGCACGGGGCACAGGTGAAGTCCCGCTCCCGAAGAAGATGCGCTTGGCGCCGACGGGACGGAATGATGTCGCCAAATGAGGCGCATCATCTCTTTCCTCCCGCCTCACACAGTCAAGACAAAGAGCATCCCCATCGGACATGATGTGTGGAGACTGTTTGGCGGCGGATGCAAATCATTTTCGACTAACCTGGACGAAAGATTGCGTGTTTGGATGATTATATCTTTAATGAGTTTTGTTTCGACGCCAGAGAGTGGGTTTAAACTCATTATAATTCAAAGAGTTACCTCGGACAAGTGCAATATTGGTAAACAGTCATCCTGACTCATCCATAGATGGAAGTTAGTTTCAGGGAGAAGAGCTCATCAGTTTTTTAAAACTTAAGAATTGCATGAACATTCCGGAAGTTTTATCTTTTTTTCTCACCATTGGTGAAAATCACATTAGAGTAACAGAAGTTTAAAATCAATATCTAACCCAGGGATGACCAACTCAAATGATCTTGTGGGCCCGTTTGAAATGCATCGTAATTGTCCTTGACATCTGGTGTGGAACTTGACGTCAAAATATTCATTAGCGTTTGAGTTACACTTGACTTTGTGAGACGCTAAAACTGATTCCGGCGATTTTTCAAATTTTTGAGCAAAGAACTCTCAATAAATTTTGTTTACAGAAACGTATAGAATGTTGCAGAAGGCATTCGGTGAGCTGTCCTACATCGGAAAGAAATATTAACAAGTGGTATAAACAGTTCAGAGAAGCATAGAACGCGTTGAAGACGAAGAGCCCTCTGGTTGACCATCCACTTCAACAGACGAATCTCACGTCCAAAAATTAAAGATTTGGTGCTTGCAAACCATCGATTTATAATTAGAGACCTTGCTGACGATGTTGGAATTTCAAAAGGTCCGGTCAATTCATTTTGGGCCTCAAACGCGTCAAATCCCACTGAATGCGCCAACTTATACTGGATTCTTCAGCATGGATTCTTCGTGACTTTTTCGCCAAAAATAAAACCCATATATTTCCACAACCACCGTATTCACGCCGTGGACTTCTGGCTATTCCCTAAGCTCAAAGAGACTACTCGGGGACATCGTTTTGAGTCGATTGAAGAGATTCAACGTGAATCGCCGCTAACTTTTGAAGGCCATCCCTGCCGATGACTTTTTAGCATGCAAAAATAAAGTTGGCATAAGTACATTGTGACGGAGGGGATTACTTTGAAGGCGATGAAATAAATTTGGAAAATAAATAAATTGTTTTTGAAAAAAAAAAAATTGGTCTAACTTTTTGGCACAGTAGTATCATGTTTGCCAGCCATGATCCTATTTTAACTATTGTGCTACGTTACTTTTTAATTTTGTTGAGAAGTTAAATGCACCTTTATTTGTCAGATCCAGTGATTTGAAAATTTGTGTAACGGTTAAAAAAAAAAAAAAAAAAAAAATAGCAAAATGTATGGAAAACGTAAAACCTGTACACCTTTTTTATTATTATTTTAACATTTTAAATTTGGATTCAAATCCAAACAGAATGAATTGTTGAAAATTCAAAGAAAAAAAAAGATATGTATAGTGTAACTTCTTCGCCTATATTAGACCTATAACTGCTTCAAGAAGATGATCACTTTCAGGTTCATGGGAACACTTTTTAATTTTTATTAACAAGCCCTATCTAATATATAAAATTCCTCGTCACAGTGTTTGTTGCCAAACTCCTCCGAAACGGCTCGACCGATTCTTATGAAAATTTTTGTGCATATTTGGTAGGTCTGCGAATAGGTCGTAATCTATTTTTTAAACCCCTAAGAAAGTGATAAAAGGGTGGCCCACCCCTAAATATTTTTAAAATTTCTTTGCAAAACCAATGTAGTGGCAACAATGTAGTGTTAATGTTTAGTTAAGCAAAATGGCAACTTTATTATTGTTCTAAGAAAAAATAAAGATGGCTGAAATTCCCGTGTCACGATGTTTGTTCGCGATGAACTCGGAAACTAACCATCCGATTTTAACTTTTTTTTTAAATGTGTGTTTTGTTCCAACTTGAGAGATAGGATAGTTTTTTATTCAGATTTTTTTCGTATTTAATTGCAAAATCGCTTAAAATCTACCATTGAGAAAAGCGCCAATCTTGCAACCATGAATTTTCGCCAATTTCTTTAGGGTTGCAAATGCAATTAGAGGAATTCGTAGCTTCATTTTTTCGAACAATATAATGACTATTTTATTGCTTTTCGATAATTAATTGCAGAATTCTTATTTGCACTAATTTCATCGTTGGAGTAAAAGTTTGTTTCCACCACAGACGAAAGGTATACCACAATAAAAAGGATGGCGCCGTGTCTCGATGCCTGTACTACATAACCGTAAAATTCTCATGTTCTGAATATTATTGTTTTATGTACTACTTTAAATTTTGTGAAAATTATATTGTATGAAATTTATATTATTTATATGAGAAATAAATCAAATGTATGTAAGTATTACCTGATTTGATTATCAATATTTTTTTATTTTCTAAGTTTGAATTTGAATTGGAATAAAATATATTGAATGAAAAGTTGTGAATCAAAACATTGAACTTTTCTATGCTTAAAGTTTGTCAACATGTGTTGTATTTGATTAAGAATTCTAAAATGAAATGTGATCTAACAAGATAATATAATATAGACAATATAATTTTAAAAAAAAGATGATGAATTTTTTAAGGATTTTTTGAAAAGTGGGAAAATGAAGTAAACTCTGCAATTATTTGATATAATGATAACATCAAAATTTAATAAAAGGTATTATAATAGTTGCAAGTTGAAAATCAAGGACATTTTTATTTTAAAAACTTTTGTTATTTGAAAAACAAAGAATTTGAGTTATAAATTTGAGTGATTTAAATATTGTCGAAGAAAATTGATAAATGGCACTTTAAGTTGGAAGTTATTTAAAAGAAAACAAAACAAATAAGTAAGTGTTTATATTAATAAAGGAGAATTTAAAGCTCAATAACATTTTTATGTATGTACATTTGTTTTTATTTATATTTAAAAGTTGGTTTTAATTATTTCTTATTTGAATTTTTATGCATTTTGTATTCATTCAAAACATCAGAATAAAAATATTTCTGTTCTAAATGCTCTTTGAAACTTCATGTAAAAGTTTTCTTTAAATGTATGAAAGGAATAGAACATGGAAATTAACCTAAATTCATAAATTATTTTTATTTTTAGTTTTTAAACTAAGAATTTTGTAAAAAAAAAGGTTTGTGTCGACAAACTTTAAGCATACAAAAATGTATAAATGATTGAGATATAAATTTGAAAACAGTATATTACCTACATAAGGATATTCCTAGCATAAAAATACTTGCAAAGGAAAAACTATTCATGTTTTATTTATTTTTTGAATTATAAAATTTTACCGGCAATATCACATTTTTTGCGATGTTTATCCATATTTTAAAGAATAAATTGTATAAAGAATAGTTGAAGTTGATATTTTTATGTGAAATTCAAAGGTTTGAATATATTATTTCAAAACACTTGCAAAAAAGGCTAAATATTTTAAATTCAGGCCATTTCATATTAAAAAGCCTTTTTGCAAATAGCAGGAAGTTGTAAAAAAAAAGTTTGTCGAGCAAATTTTAACTTTTTCAAAACAAAGCTCAGAAAATATTTACAGCTTTAAGGAAAAACCAAACTATATTTTTTAATAAATAAGACTATGAACTTGATAATTCAATGGCATTTTAATATATTTACAACATTTTTAAAAGTAATATATCTAATTAAAAGTTGTTTTTAGCTTTTTTCTCAGAATGAATTTTTTATGCTTTTTGTTTTCATGTGAAACACCATAACACAAGTAATTTTGATCCAAATGCTACAAAACTATTTATTTATGTTTTTCATAAATATTTACAGGGAATAGACCTCTGAAATGATTATAGCTACATAAATATTTTTATTTCAATTGTTAAACTTGGAATTACATGCAAATTTTGGAAGAATTTTTGTGTCGACAGCATTTAAACTAGAACAAAATAATAAATAATAAAGATATAAATTTACCAGAGGTCTATTCACTGTAAAATGTTAGTACAAACAAATACAAACTTAGAAATTTAAAAATATTGATTTGATTTCAGGTTTTGTAACAGTATCAATTTTTGGCCATTTTTACCCTTATTTTAGCTTAAAAAAATTTTTTTAAAAAAAATATTTTTATGTGAAATCATTAGTTTTAGATACATTCAATCCAAAAATGTGTACAAAGATAAAAATTCCTTCGAAAGGTGTTCGTGTACCTTAAACGATTGTTTGCATTTGTATTTTATTGTGAATTTTTTTGTCTTTTCTTATTATATCCCGATTTTATTTGTATTGTATTTTTCAATTATCATTTTCAGTAAACGACCACCAAAAAAATCTAACCTCAGAATCAGTGTTTCTCCATGGGCAACTGTATGTTGTTGCATGCTCACGTGTTCGAAAACCATCGAATTTATTTATTTTCGACAAAAGACAGACTAACAAGAAATAGTGTTCATCGCTTAGTTCTTAGTTAAATGAAAGTAATGATTATTAAAATTATATTACGTAAAATAATTAAAACATATATATTGAAAAATAAAATTAGCTGAAAAATAATAATTGAATAATAAGCTGATAATAATATTATAAGTATAACTAATTATATATATTCAGACGGAAACACCCTGTAATTAAAGTTTATTGTTAGGGTTCAAAACACAGGCTTCCCCTCAGTAACATTTGTTTCTTTGAAATTTATTAATAAATTTCAAATATTTAATGCGTATTTTAAGCAACATTTATGTTAAATTATATCTCTGTCATTCCTTTATCCTCAGTTAATGAGATTTCAATTTTTAAAAAAACGCGAATAAGAAATTAATAAGTTACTACAACATGAGTTTAATATAAAAAGGCAGATTAATATTCTCAACACAAATTAGCTATTCTAATTTTATTCAACAACATATTTCAATTTGTTTAAGAATACTTTTAAAATCACATTGAATTGTATTTTAATATCGTCATATAGGATATAATGCAAATCCAAAAGGGGTTTTAAAATCATCTGAATACGTGACATATGAGATGATGCAAATAAAACAGAATTAGGATTAACTTCTTTAAAATTAGGTTTTATTCAATTAAAAGCACGTGCGCCATTTTATACTACTGTGCCAAAAAGTAAGACCAATTATTATTATTATTTTTTTTTAAATTTTTACTTTATTTCTTTTTCCAAATTTATTTCATCGCCTTTTATAATATACTAAAGTAATCTCCTTTTCAAAAACTCTTTATTTATTCTTCCAAATCCGGACACAATGCACTTATGCCAACTTTATCTGTGATTCCTCAATGCATGCTAAAGAGTCATCGGCAGATGGCCTTCAAAGTTAGCGGCGATTCACGTTGAATCTCTTCAATCGACTCAAAACGGTGTCCCCAGAGTGGTTTTTTTTTTTTTGTGTTTAGGGAATAACCAGAAGATGCACGGTGTGAATACGATGGTTGTGGAACAATGTGGGTTTCAATTTTGGCGAAAAAGTCACGAAGAATCAATGCAGTGTGAGATGGCGCATTCAGTGTTTTCGGTACCAATCGAGATTTGAGGCCCAAAATGGTATTGACTGATCCTTTTGAAATTCCAACATCATCAGCAAGGTCTCTAATTGTAAATAGACTGTTTGCAAGCACTAAATCAATTTTTAATAAAATGAGAAGAAATTGATAAGTTACTACGATATGAGTTTAATACAAAAAGGCAATCCTGAATATTAATATTCTCAACACAAATTATATATTCTAATTTTATTCAATAACATCAAATCTCAATGTGTTTAAGAATATTTTAAAATCTCTTTGAATTGCATTTTAATATCGCAATATAGGATATAAAGGATAAAAAGGGTTTTAAAATAATCTAAATACGTGATATAAGATTATGCTAATAAAATAGAATGAGGATTAACTGCTTTAAAATTAGGTTTTATTGAATTACGTTAAATACTTAAAAGAAATTTGTGCTTTAAAAGAGTAATTTAAAAGCTTGCATCAATAAAAGAGTTATTGGATTATTATTTAATGAAGTGTGAATGAGATTAGCATGTCATGATATGCTTGAAATTTATGCCTACTATAATCTGCCATCAGGAAAAGTATCAGTTTTTTTGTATTAAAGACGATCGCATGACCATTAAAATATAAATGATGGGTAAACATTCTTGAAATTTCGTGATCCAGGAAAAGTTTATTTATACCAACAGACATAAATATAATTTTAAAATGCTTTTTCTTGTATATGTAAAGATTAGAATTGTAGTTTTGTTCTAATAAACTGCGTCATATTCAAGCCTCTATTGCAGAGGTGGTCAACCCAAATGATCTTGCATGCCACTAGGCAAATGCATCATAACTCGGCGGACCGCATATAAAATTATATACTATTCCCCTATTAGATTTAGACCCACTGTAGACATTTTTTGGTATGAAAAAGTGAAACATAATGAGTTATTATTTTTGTGTTTACTATTGTTATTCATTTTACATGTAAGCATAGATAATATAATAATATTGATACTAAACGCCCACTGTAAAGAAATATATAACACTCAAAATGAAATATAAAAATATGTGAGTATAAACGAAAAAAAAAAAAAAATCATTAAATATATTTATTTTATTAGTGCGATATTTGTTTCTCCGCCTTTTCACTTAGCTTTTGCAACATCGCACATATGTAACATGGTATTTGCACATCGTAATGGGTGTTGCAGGTTAGTTTGAGCGTGCTTTTGAGTTGGGTCAATTCATTTTCGAAAAAAAATATTTGGTGGTGTAAGTTTAACCGAAAACGCTAAAAACTTTTTTGTGTCAGATTTCTCAAATTGGAAAATTTCTCTTTTGTGGCATAAGTGTTATAAAAATCCATTTTTGATTCAAATGTATCTCCCGCTTCGAAATCTGCCAGTGGGTAGACTGCCTTGGCCCAGGATGGGTCTGTTGCGCTGATGGTGACGATGTTAACTGATGTTTATTGTATATATTATTGTATCGTATATTTTCATTATGCTGTATCATTTTATATGTAAAATAGACTATATAATATTTAAAATGTCATAATATAATGTTTATATGTTATGTCATTGTATTCCTACCAATTATGAAGGAATAAACTCACTTCAACTAAAGATGCGATCTTTTACTTTTGGGGCCTGATGGGCAGAGTGGCCGGTATCACAATCTTCATCTTAATCCCGTCTGGGGACACGGATCTTTATAGTGGTTCGGAATCCACTTTAAACCGTAGGTCCCGTCAAATAGGATCGTAGAGCGTTGTGAGGTTAGTGTTACCCGCGTCCGTAGCATATCTCCCAGCTGCACGTGCCCCCCTCGGTAGTGCTAAAAGAGCAACAGTGATGCAGCCCTTGCTTATGAATAACTGTATTGCCAGCTGCATTAGAAAAACAAGGACAATTCTTTTACTTTGAAATAAATATTTTGCAAGTCGGAAACTAGAATATTGGTCGATCAGCTTGGAAGACGAATTAATTATCCAAAACTTGATTCAAAATTAAAAACACTACGCCTATTTTGGATGGATTGATCTTAAAGCTTCTTTTCACAACATAGACCACTGGTGCATTCGTATAATTTCATCGACAGCTTGCCATTTTAGGCATCTGCGATATGCGACATGCATCTGCGACAGTTCTTTGTGGTCGCAGGTAACTGGATTACCTCCTGTTGCATTAACTGGGATTACTTTCCGAACAGCATCACCTAAAACGCTGGAAACTCCTCTCGAAAAAGATTACCGCGGAAGTTTCGAATGCATCGTATCGTATATTTTCATTGCACTGTATCATTGTATATATAACAAAGATTACATAATATTTAATGTGATCATAATATAATGTTTATATGCTATGTCTGTTGTATTTCAACCAATTATGAGGTTCGAATCCTGGTAATGGCATAGATGTTTATTTGTGGTTCGGAATCCACGTTAAACTATAAGTCCCGGTCTAATAGCCTAAAGTGTGCACAAAATGACCGTAGACCTACAAACCAAACCAACCAATTACGAAAGGAATAAACTAACTTCAATTAAAGCTTCTAAAAGGTTTCAGTTCCTTCTTTTACTTTCAAAAAATACTTTGTAAGTGGGAAATATTGGATTGAAGTTGACCAGTTTGGAAGAAGAATTAATTATACGAAAACTTATTCAAAATTAAAAACTACTCCTATATTGGATCGGGACTTGTTGGTCGAGAGGCTAATGCTCCGGCGCTCGGTACCACAGGTTTCGGTTCGAGTCTCGGTGATACCATGGTAGTGGTTCGGAATCCACTTTAAACTGTAGGTGCCGGTCTGTTTACCCCTCGTGTGCACAAGATGACCGTAGAGCGACAAACCAAACCGGTCTGTATAGCCCTAATGTGCACCAGATGACCGTAGCGCGACAAACCAAACCAAACCTCTGGGACTACACGACCTGATGACCAATAGGCTAATGCTCTGGCCTTTGGTACCACAGGCTCCAGGTTACGAATAGTGGCGGGGGCATGGATGTTCGTTAGCCATTCGGAATCCACTTTAAACTGTAGTTCCCGGTCTAATATGACCATAGAGCGTTGGGCGTAGGGCTGACAACCCTGCTCCGCAAAAAGATAACATCTCCTATCTTGAAATCTGCCAGTAGGCAGATGGCCTGGATGTGGATTGCGACGAATTCTGGATGTGGCATAGATGTTTGTTAGTCGTTCGGAATCCACTTTAAACTGTGAGTCGCGGTCTGTTTAGCCCTCGTGTGAGCAAAATGACCGTAGAGCGACAAACCAAATGAAATCAAACCTATTTTGGATGGATCGATCTTAAAAGCTTCTTTTCACACAATCCACTGATGCATTCATGTAATTTCATCGACAGCTTGCCATTTCGGGCATCTGCGACATGCGACATGCATCTGCGACAATTCTTTGTGGTTGCAGGTAACTGGATTACCTCCAATTGCATTAACTCGGATAAGTTTCAAAAAGCATCACCTAAAACGCTGGAAACTCCTCTTGAAAAAGGATTACCGCGGAAGTTTCGAGTGCATCATTCAATCCTTTCAACTGGCAAGAGGAGGAAAAAAAAGAGAAATGTGAGGGGAATATTAGAACAGATTCGCTGGCTCCAGATCGTCTGCCGATCTTCCCCCTCCTCTCGATGTCTCTCCCTCCGCGTGCAGATGGTGTGCCTCCCAGGCGAGATCATCCACCTACTCGCACCACGTGATCCCCCACCTCCGTTTCACTCCCAAGCGTCTTTTTTACAACTCCATCCCCGATGGAGTCGTTAAAAGTTGAATGCTAAGAGGCGCTCTGGGGATGTTTGCTTCCTATTTAACAGCGGAACGCATTTTTGAAATTATTTACGGTGGAAAGGTTTTTTACCAAAGCCTATTAGAAGGAATCAACAGATCATGTTGAAATAGTAAAAAAAAATTTTTTTCATCACACTTAATGCCCGCACATAGGACTACATGACCTCCTATCAGTTAGAAAGTATCAGGGCGGAATGTTGCTGGGTTTCATATATACTATTACTACTATTACTACACCACACCACATCACTGTGCCTAGAGCTGAGTTGCCCCTTTACTGTTTGGGAATAATGTGGATGAGAAGTCTGATTCGGCTCTGTGATGCTCTACGGTCATAGGAGACCGGGACCTACAGCGTAAAGTGGATTCCGGATCACTAGAAATATCCATGGTTCCTCCGGTATTCGAACCCGATAGTCTCTCGGCCAGAAGGCCCCAAATTCATATATACTATGAACAATCCACCAATAGGTTGAAGGGAAGAACAATGCTTTCAGAGAGGTCTTTTAGCGATAAAGGCCTCGGATTTGGGGGTCGTATGGAGAAAAACTCGGAAAACTCCCACAAGAAAGCCTGACAATCGATGCGAGATTGCCTGCGTTGTCGAATGCCTGCAAACGCGAATGAACTTATGATATCGTATATTCGGCTAATGTCCTTCTGTAGCGATACCCACAATGTTTCATAGCCATTTGAATACATGTCGTTCAGTGCCAAAAGGATTAGTAAGAAGCTACTATTGATTCCTTATGGCCTTGCATTAATGTTTACTTTTTCAAAGTGAGTAAAAATTTTGGATATTTTTTGAGATAATAGCATCGATGTACTGCAGGATTATCTCGAAAGCTTGGTTAATGAATCAAAATATTATATTTTTTATTATAATGTGCAATTGGATTGATTGAAATTTATATAATTAATATAACATATTGAATATAATTGTAACAATGCTTATTTTAAATTTTAGTAAAAAAAAAGTGTGAAATCACACTATATTTAAAAAAACGATATTATTAAAAGGGGTTCCTTTAAGAAATAATAAACCAACACTTGGTTAATGATTTTTATTTTACTGTCTTTAACTTATACACTATCTCTAAAAACTTTTAAAAAAATTTCCGCAATGAAATACTACTTAAATTTCTGAATTTTTAAAAATTCTTTATCAACTTCGCCCAGGATCTGAATGGCTGTAGCCCTCGGTATCACATGTTTCAGTTTCGAGTCCCGGCGGTGCCATGGATGTTCGTAGTGGTTCGGAATCCACTTTAAACCGTAGGTCCTTCTAGTAGAATCGTAGAGCTTTGCGGGAGTATTGCTACTCCGCGTCCGTAGTTTATCTTCAAGCTGCACCTCCTGAGTAGTACTAAGTGATAAACGTCGGTGCAGCACTTGCCTTAAGGCATCGAAGACCAGTAGAGCAACAAACCAAACCAAACTTAAAAAAGAAATGACGATGTGCAGAAATGTGACTATAAAATAAATGTAAAGATAAGATTGTGAACTTTTCGTACGTTTTCTACATGAACAAAATTTGGTCAGTATATTAGAAGAGGCATTATGAGACCTTGTATCTATATATACCTCAGTAAATTGGAAACTATACAAATTTCAAAATATTTTTATTTGAAAAAAAAAAAGCATCTTTCTCTATCAAGAGAAAAGTTTTTTTTTTAAAGGAAGACATAATGACAAATGATTATACTTTAAAATTGCTTCCTCCTTTGTGTTTCGAAAGAGCAAAATCAGATAAATATTGGTTTAATGAAATTGACGTTTAAAAAAAATGACCCATTATGCAATTAACTATTTTGATTATCATCCAATTAAGACGATTTTTAAAAAATTCACGGCCACATATCCTTCAAATGACATAACGGAGACGAGGTCTGGCGTTTCCATAAGCATGAATAATCAAATCATCCAAGCGATGAAGAAGAGGACACCCGCATTTGCCATCAAATATTTCTTCTCGTGTGACACAACCCTTTTGTGCCTTTGTTTTGACGCCGGCCAGGAACAAACAGAGCTGCGTGATCTTTCGGAAAAACTGAAAGGGATATTGACAGCTGCTCGCTCGGCCACCACGCACTCATGAGCAGTCGCTGCCCGACAACTCAACTCCGCCGGTCTCGAATTACCTCCACAGATGAAACAGCCGTCCATTTTTTTTTTTTCTGGATTTGGGATGAAGTTGAGTTTGTTTGGATTGGAGAGCCCGGCTGGTTGGCAAACGTTTGTGCACCTTGTATGAGATAGCACTTCATGCTGGTGCGGGTTGTCTTTAATCTACTTCATTGAATAAAGTTCCTTCTCTATTTTTTTTATTGTGCATATATGTAAATGATATTAATAATGGACAAATAAAAGTTTTTCAAGTCAAGTTTTCTTCAAAAAAAAAAGAAAGCCTGAAAATAGAATATTTTTATTGGGAGATTTACTAAAAGAAATTTATCCATTTTTTTGTGTTATTTATTTTTTTTTCCAGAAACCATTTATGTGTTGTTTTTATCTACATTTTAAGAAACATAGGGGCGTGATGGCTGAGTGGCTAGCGCTCTGGCGCTCGGTACCACAGGTTTCGGATTCGAGTCCCGGTGGTGCCATGGATGTTTGTAGTGGTTCGGAATCCACTTTAAACCGTAGGTTCCTATCTAACATCATCGTAGAGCGTTACGGAGGTATTGTTACTCCGCGTCCGTAGCTTATCTTCAAGCTACAAGCACCTCCTAGGTAGTGCTAATGAGTAACAGTGGTGTAATGCTTGGTGAAGGCATAAAGATTATCTGTCTCTGTATTGCCAGATGCATTAGAACAACAAATGAGATGGTTATACCCATATTTTATAGCTGATACATTTTTATATACCCAATATCTAAATCATATATATCGATCATTAAAACTAATTATCTATAATATGGTCATTTCTTTAAAATAAATTCTTAATAATACAGTTAATTTCTTAAACAATACGGGTAATACGGCTAAATTCTTAATTATTTCGCCCCTCCTGGATAGTGCTAAGTGAGTAACGTTGGGGTGAAGCTTTCTTTTGAGGCATACAAGACAACTGTCTAAGTGTTTGTCAGCTGTATTAGGGGAAAAAATCTTTAATGAACATCTCTCATTTAATACGCATGAATCAAAACAATTATAACAGTCAGCGTTTTCTTTCCCATCCAAACCTTTTTTTAATTATCTGACTTCTTATCTAATATGTTGGTTACTAGAAAAAATGTTCTTACAATTATTGACAATTAGATATCATTTCAAGATTAAATAAAATAAACAAGCACATGTTTTTAAAAATCATATAAAGTTTAAAAAATATATTGAAGATGAATGGAACTAAATAAAATCTTCGATCCTGCTGACCGTAACTGAAATGCATTTTCGAAAAAATGCAATCCCTAATGTATACAAAAATAAAAATAACTAAAGAAAGAAGGAACATCGAGATGAACCAATGTACTTTAATCATGATTTTCTCAAGAAAATGGTTTGTTGATTATAATATATTTTAAATTAATATATTATATTATATATTATATTATTAATATATTATATATTATATTATTAATATATTATATTATAATATTTATAATATTTTAATAAAAAAAATAATATCTAGTAAGTAAATCGAGTAACAAATGAAATTAAATAGGAATATTGATATCTTCATTCAGTATTGAAGAATATTGGTATAAGAAACTGAATTTCATATTTTGATTCGCGAATAAATTGCAGATTTTAAGAATACATTTTATATGTGTCCTTATAATGCTTTTATTTTATTTCTTTATGTCATAGTTCTTTATTATTTTTTAAAAATTAAATTAACGTTTATAACGTTAATTTTCCAATTATTTTCTAATATTTTTTTATCTATTTCAAAAGTGATTAGTATGCAGACAGATTTGTGTTAAAAGGATAATTAAGAACATACATTTTTCAATGCGTCACTCTTAAAGTATAGCATTTTTATGTTTAATTAGAAATTGATTGTTATTAAATTGAATCTAAATTATTTTATTAAAAATTAAAAAACATTTTTAATGAAAATTCGATTGTTGTCGTTTCTATTACCGAAACAAATATTTTAGTTCAGAATTCTATTAAGCATAGTATGAATGTCATTTCAGGAAGTTTCTACAGTTTACTTCACGATGTACAAGTGCACACACACACACACACACATACGTACACACACACACACACACACATACGTACACACACACACACACATACATACGTACACACACAGTGTGATTATTAAAGTCCCACTTTCAAAATGCTGCCAAAATAGAACCACTCGTCAAAATGAGTTCAAATTGGAACTGAAGATACTTGAAGAAAAACAGTTCCGAACGTAAAGGTTATTAAAAAAAGTTCTAAAGTGTACTAATAGATGGTGCTGCAAGCGCCATAAAGAAAGTGAATTCGGCTGCTAGTGATATTTTGAATTGGTAGGACAACGTATTTGGCATGACTCGCACATTAAACCAACTGTAGCTTTCAATGTGCTGGATTGTTTCGGTTTTTTGACGAAGAAAATGACTTCCAAGTCATTCAACCGTTGTGACACTGTGAGTGGAAAGCCCATCCACCACGGCAAGATCACACCAAATTGTATAGGAAAATCGGTGGAACTTTTTTTTGTTGCAGTACTGTTTCCCCGTTCAAGTATCTTCAGTTCAAATTTGAACTCATTGTAACGGATGGTTCTTTTTTTTACAGAATTTTGAAAGTGGGACGTTAATTATAATCATTCTGTATATATATATATATATATATATATATATATATATATGTGTGTGTGTGTGCGTGCGTGTGTACAGATAGGGATCCTAATTTCCTGCTAATAACAGAATTTGATTGGTTAATTCCACATCGAAGAACGTTAAGGACACATAAAGAAATGTCACATCAGGCGCGAATAAGCTCATGGATTGCAGGCAATCACTTGCTATTCAAATCACAAATCTTTGAATATCTTCAAACAATACCAATAAATTAAACTTTATTTTGAAATAGCGTAAACAATATTAATAATTATAAAACAATACGAAAATCCCAATAAACTCCATTCCGTTATTGGGTCATTTTCTAACCCTCCAGTCCTCAAACCCTCTGTTTCTAATAGTGGAAACGTGACGATATATCGCCCGCACCCTATTTTGCAAAACAGCAGCGCAGCAGTTCAAATCGTGTGGAAGGCCCACTGTCCCCCGCCAACAGATGCACCTTCCATTGTGTTCGTGGCAGCAAATTAGGAGCGGTGCTATTTCAGGGATTCAAATCACTCGAAAGCCTCAAACAAATCGGATTGAACTTTCTTAAGATGAATCGTGGCCTCGTTTGTGGGCTCACGAAACAATTAAAAGACGCCGCCGTTGCTCGAGTGTAGAGAGAGATGAAGTTCAAAGAGAAAGTGCAATTAAAACAGGGTTGGCTATTCATATCGCTGCCGAAATACCATCGAAATGGTTGAATGGAGAGCGATTAAAAATAAACGTAAAACTTTACGAAGGGTGTCAGCAGTGTTCCTTCCCGTTGAGGTATGGCATTAAACCAGAGGTATGGTAAACCCAAATAGTGGAAATGATCTTGAACTCCACTTTCGAAATGCATCCAACTCCACGGGCCGCATATAAAATTATATATCCCCTATTAGATTTAGACCCACTAAAGACATTTTTTGGGAGTGAAAAATAGAAGCATGATGAGTTGTTATTTTTGTGTTTACTCTTATTCTTAACTTCTTCTGTGTTTACTTCTTATTCATTTTTCTTACCTGTAAACACAGATAATGTAATATCTGCGCCGACGCCGACATTACCCAGGAGGTGAAACTAGACGACTCATTGCGAAGAAATATAGAAGACTAAAACATCCATGAAATAATAAAATATATGTAAATATAAGAAAAAATATAAAAAAAAAAATAAAAGAAATAAAATCATTAAAAAATATTTAAAATTAAAAATATTTGCTTTTACTATCATGAGTTCTAGTAATATAATTTTTATTATTCCGCGAACTCCATAATTGTAAACTCATCAAATAAAACAGGCAATATCTGTCCTATATTCGCAAAAATATTATTTTAAAATCAAAGTCAATTTTATCTCATCATTTCGGCAGTTCATTTTTGAATAGATGGATGCACACATAATGTATTTTTTAGCAGATTGGTTTTCACTACTTTGGGCATTATAAAATAAACATATTTTGTAAAAGTGTGATAAATCTCATGGGCCGGAAAAATATTCGAGGCGGGCCGCGGGTTGGCCACTCCTGCTATAAATGATTATCCATTTAGATAATCGCCCATTTATTTAAAAATAAGCAAATTTTTGTGAGTCAATACTATAAAACTTGAGATCAGATGGATTTAAACGTATTTTCGGTTGACTGCAAATCGATTTGGTGTTATTACGAATCGAAATACTTTCTTGGATTTTGAATCCGTTACTATTGATCGCTCTAGATTATTATTGTAATTCGGTGAGAAGGAAAAAAAAAAACTTTTTATTTTTATCAATTCTTTTTATTAATGATTTTTTCCTTGTGTGTTTTGTTACTGTTACAATTCTCTTTTAAATGGAATGAACAAAGCGCTATCTATTAACGATGAATAAATATTCGAAGATGACAAGAACTTATTATGTTTCTTTAACTGCTTTTATTCATCAAGAATTCTGTGTTTTCAAATTTGTCCATTTCTAAATTAATTACCCCGACTATAAATGCAACTTTTTTTCATGGAAGACAATGCGTCGTAAAGAATCTGGTTCTGGCTGTGGTTCTTGTCACTTCCGCGCGGAAGCTGTGTAGGCAATTATTTATTTGCCGCCAAAAACTTGGACAATGGCGGACGAAACTGTCACGATATGGAACTGCGACTCAAAAATGTTTCCGATTATGGCTCAAATAGAAATGGAAATAGAAACTATGTATTGTATTTTTCGATTTATGGTTTTCGAGAAGTAAGTACTAAAACGTGAGCTATAGTAAAGAAACTGTTCCTTTTTTTTGTTTCAAACTTAAACTCATCAATTTCTGTGAATGCATTTTCCATCATTGGAAAGAGACACTAATGTATGTTCTTTTATCTTTCCAAGACACTAAAAGCTATTCACTAAATAACAGAAGGGTTTTTTGTTTTGTTTTGTTATAAAAATATGGAATGTAAAAATTATACATGAAGAAATTTAAACATTTAGTTTAGTATAATATGTGAGTCTTTTGTATGAATTATAATTACTGCTAAGAATTCCATACTAACTAAATAATTCCACCGACTTTTCCCATCCAATTTGCTTAACCTGTTAGGTGGGCTTTACTACAGTGTCATAACTGTTGAATGACTTGGAAGGCCTTTTTTCCGTCAAAAAAAAAAAAAAAAAGAAACAATCTAGTTCACATTGAACTGCAGTTGATTTAATGATGTAACTTCTGTAAAATACGTTGTCATTTCGATTCAAAATATCATTGGCAGCCGAGAGTATAATACATCAAAATATGCTGGTAAAGAAATACCTTGCCATATTTTCCAAAACAGTGTCACAACAATTTGTAATATACTACCGTGCTTTTTTTTCCGTCAAAAAGTAAGACCAATCATTGAACCAAAAACTCTTGGTTTAATGTGCAAATCATGGCAAATACGTTTCATTTCGCCTCAAAAATAATCACTGGACCAATTCCAACTTTTTCCCAATCCTCAGTGCATCTACTTTCATCGACTTTTTGATGGCCTTCAAAGCGAGCGACGATTCACATTGAATCTCTTCAATCCACTCAAAAAAGTGTCCCCAGAGTGGTCTTTTGAGTTTAGGGAATAGTCATCACGGTTTTTTTAATACATCAGTTGTGCAACGATACGGGTTTCATTTTTGGCGAAAAGTCACGAAGAATCAATGCAGTATCAGCTTTCGGAAATGTATATTCGTTTCATAAATATGGATGTCATTGAAAAAAACCGCTAACCTGCAATACCCATTATGATGTGCAAATACTCAACAAGGATCGATTTGTAATTGTAAGTGAGATGGTGGAGAAATAAATATCAACATGCAAAATAAATATTTTTTAATGATTTTTAGTGTTTGATATTTCTTCACAAGGGCCCTTCGTCTTCAAAATTTATTCTATCATCTATGTTTACTGTTTAAGAATAATAGTAAATATCTAATTGTATCTCATTATGTTTCAAAAATCGCCGGAATTTTACTCTCAAAAATGTCTGCAGTGGATTCAATCTAATGAATATTTTTATATGCTGCTCGCAGATGTTGACAGATACCATTTCCTAAAAAAAGAAAGAAAAAAAAAAATTGAAGTCCATTCCTGTTTTAAATCAGAAAATTTTACATAATACACAGTAATAAACTCTACCTTCCCCCCATTTTTGTTTGTCTCTTATAAAAGTAGTTTGTGTGAGCTCCATATTTCAATAATGATAGTAATAAATTAAAAATAGTTTTCGCTCAAGAATTCATGAAAAGAGAACTTTCAGTTGCATGAGTGGTGTGCAATTAGGAGTTCGCAAACATGCTCCAGAAAAGAGAGCTGCCTATTAGTAGAGACGGCCATATTGTTCCGAACAATATGGCTCGTCACGATTTCTTTGGATCCTTTTGTGTCAAAAGTGAAGGACTAATCTTGTGCCGTCACGAACTGGGGGTGACTTCTAACACCTGCGCGAACACTTCATCGTGGGACAGGCTTCAAGGAATAATGCTCGCCGAAACAATTATCACGCTGCCCTTATTCTGTTAGTAAATAAGGCAGGCAAACATTCTCACGAAGAAGAGACTGGATCGCTCGCTGTTAACGTGTTTGCAACAATTCAGCAAACTGTCACAATTAGTGTTATTGACTATTGCAGTTTACATCAATACTTGATTTTTCGTACTACTTTGACCAAAAAGTAAGACCCATTTTCAATTTAAAATTCCAGGGGCTTATGGAATTTAAAAAAAAAAAAAAGTATCAAAGAAAAGATTAAAACTATCAATGGATTTTGCAAATGAAAAGAAAGTGAATGATAATCTAGGGAAAATTGAAACAAATATACAGCAGTATTCTAAATTATAATAAACGAACTATCAAATATACAAAACACAAAAATAAACATTACTACTGTGTCCAAAAGTAAGACCCATTTTCAATTTAAAATTCCCGAGGCTTACGGAATTTCAATTTGTTTTTCTTTTTTTTTTTTTTTATGTTGCTGGCACTGTTCTTGACATCTGTGTGTGATTTTAAGTCAAAATATTCATTAGTGTTTGAGTTACGCTTGGTTTTGTGAGACGCTAAAACTGATACCGGCGATTTTGAAATGTCCGAATTCATTGAGCAAAGAACTTGCATTCAGTTTTGTTTGCGGAAACGTATAGAATGTTGCAGAAGGCATTCGGTGAGCATTCCTATATCGGAAAGAAATGTTTACAAGTGGTATAAACAGTTCAAAGACATAGAACACGTTGGAGATGAAGAATGCTCTGGTCGACCACCACAACCGAAGAACCTCACTTCCAAATAATTAAAGATTTTGTGCTTGCAAACCGTTCGATTTACAATTAGAGACCTTGCTGCTGATGTTGGGATTTCAAAAGGATCGGTCCATTCCATTTTGGGTCTCAAACACGCCAAATCTCGATGGGTACCGAAAACACGCAATGTGCCAGCTCGCACTGCATAGATTCTTCGTGACGTTTTCGCCAAAAATGGCACCCATATCACTCCACAACCACCGTATTCACACCGTGCGACTTCTCGCTATTTCCCAAACTCAAAAAGACCTCTCCGGGGACACCGTTTTGAGTCGATTGAAGAAATTCAACGTGAATCGGCGCTCTTTTTGAAGGCCATCCCTGCCGATGACCTTTTTAGTATGCATTGAGGATTGGAAAAAGTTGGCATAAGTGGATTGTGTACAGGCGGGATGACTTTGAAGGCGATGAAATAAATTTACAAGAATAAATAAAGAGTTTTTGAAAAAAAATTGTCTTATTTTTCGGGCACAGAAGTATATCTATTGTTGCGAAACATTTCTAGTAAATAGAATCAATATTTCTATCATCGCAATTCTGTAAATTTAATGGTATTGCACAAGGATGGGAATCGGCCCAAAATTTTTTCTTGGAAACTCCTGCTCTTAAATTTAATTCAGTTATTTTATAAACTGCGCTCTTTACTAACGCATTTAGAAAACGCTAGAAAAAACGTTAATTGAACTCATATACAGGGTAATTATAATTCTCTTAACGTACAGCTTTGATAATTTTAAAAGAATATGTAAGTAACAAGAGTTTACTTTAAACCAAACTAAGATATTACGGTAACTTAATTAAGGCAGTATCAGTGAGAGATGGACCCCTCGTTATACAGGGTGATAGTAATTAAACTCTCATTCATCAAGAACCACTCGTCACAAAGAGTTCAAATTTGAACGTCGTAATTTCAGTAACTGAAGATGCTTGAAGAAGGGGAACGGTATGACACAGAAAAAAAGTTCCAAAAGTGTTGATGGCGGTGCAGCTGCATAAAGAAAGTGAATTCGGACATTCGGGTGATATTTTGATTCGAAATTACGACGTTGTTGGCATTTATGCACATTCAACCAACTGTAGTGTTCGATTGTTTCGGTTTTTGATGGAAAAAATGACTTACAAGTCATTCAACAGTTGTGACACTGTGAGTGGAAAGTCCATCCACCACGGCAAGGTCGCATCACATTGCATGGAAAAAATTGGTGGAATTTTTTTTTTTGGAATATTCTTTTTCGATGCCGTACCGTCAGGTATCTTCAGTTCAAATTTGAACTCATTGTGACGAGTGGTTCTTTTTTTTGCAGCATGTGGGACTCTAATTATAAACACCCTGTATATACTACACCACTGTCTAGTTATGGAATGCAATTTAATTTTCAATTTCTCTAAATATCACTAATTGAAGTGAAATAAGAATATTATTTAAAAAAAAAGTATTAAAGTAATAATAAACATAAGTACTAAAGCAAAATAAATTAAGAAACTTAACAATTTTGAAAATTCTTTAGTTCACTTTATTTTAAGAGCTCTTACAGTATCTCTAGTATTTAATTGCCGACATTTTTGAATGTAATACGTCATTAAAATATTATAATTTTGATAAATTTATTCGGGAGCCGGAATTTGAGTGACTTGCGCTCTGGCGCTCGGTGCCACAGGTTTGTAGTTCGGAATCCATTTCAAACCGTAGATCCCGGTCTTATACGACCGTAGAGCGTAGGGCTGATAGCCGTACCTCGTAAAAATAAAAATATCGCCTGTCTCGAAATCTGCCAGACGTCTTTGGCCCACCATAGCGCTGTTGAGCCATTAATTGTTAATTATTCGTTGTTGAGCATTAATATATAAAATTATTCAGTAGACTATTTTAAATTGTTTATTTTTACTAATTATCTATAATATTCAGAAATTGAATCATAAAATATTTATTTCCCTAATTTAATGATGAATGGCAATTATATTTATTAATAGTAAGAAAATAGTATAAGTTTGGTTTGTTGATATTAATCCAGATAGTTAGATCTAGATTAATCTAGTTTGTTGATACTAATCTAGATAAATTTTGAACTTCAACGTTCTCTTTCCGGTTGAGGTAGATAAGCAGGATGTTGCATAAGTAATATAAATTATGCGAGAAGTTACAGATAATCAAGTCATTTTTATGAATTGCATTAACTATTGCAAGATATAAATAATTACTTTGTTTACCATGCTGTAAAATGGGATTTTACATTTCTTTGCTAGTGAAGGAAAGTTCTGCAAAAATGATCATAGAAAAAAGTAAAATTTTCGTGATAGTTATTTTTGTTAGATTTTTTAGAACTTTTTAATCAAGTCAAAATATTTTTTTCACATATAAAAGGTTTGACGATTATTGACTAAAGTAATGCTTTTAAACAGTTTTATTTTTAAAAAAGAGGTTCTTTACACAACTTAAAAAGACAAGCGTAATTAAATGACATGCGAAAAATATATTTTCATAATTAAAGTTATTTAATAATCAACTCAAATAACCAAATCAAATGAAGAATTTAGTAGGATAATTAAATTTGTGCTGAAAAATTTAAGTGGTACTGAATAGTCAACTGAACCATAATTAAATAAAGTGCATTAGCTTTAGAATTTTAAAGATTTTGATTAATTTTTTTTTAACACTTCATTTGATGATTAAAATTTCATTTCATTTGATAAAAATTCAATTGCAAAGCTTAATAAATTCAAAACATTTTCTAAAATGATTGTTAAATTTTTGGTTTAATTTTTTCAATCCTAAATAACCAAATTCAAATAACCAAAACAAATGAACTACACAAAAGATTAATAAGACAAAAAGATATATCTTTTTTTTCTTGATATAATGCTGGGCATCCATATTAAATTATTTTCTAAAAATGTGTCACATTTTAAATTGACCTCAAGAATCTATTCCATTTTGTGACTGGCTCTATAATAACAAATATGTAATAATAAATTATAAATGCGTTTTTTTTCTTGTAAGCAGTAAAGAAATTGACGAATCATTTTCATTTAAAAACCTTTATAGTTATATAAAGGTTTTGATCATTCATAATGATCATTTGATCATTATAAAATTTAATCATCATTTGATAAACATTGGATTGAATTATTCCTTCTCTATCTTTCAAAAATCAATATTTTACCACTATTAAATTTAGAGAAAACACTATTTTATCGCTATTAAATTTAGAGAAAACACTGTTTATCACTATTAAATTTAGAGAAAACACTGTTTTATCACTATTAAATTTAGAGAAAACACTGTTTTATCACTATTAAATTTAGAGAAAACACTGTTTTCACTATTAAATTTAGAGAAAACACTGTTTTATCAAAAATTTAAAGAAAACACTGTTTTATCACTATTAAATTTAGAGAAAACACTATATTAAATTTAGAAAACACTATTTTAAATTTAGAGAAAACACTATTTTAAATTTAGAGAAAACACTATTTTATCACTTTACGTTATTAAAGTGTTTTACAGATGAATGGAAATTTAACAACCATCATTTATAAAATTTGAAATTTGTCATCACTAAGTTTTCATCACTTATCATCATTTGTCAATCTAAAATTTGATCATCATTGATCAATCATAAATTGATCATCATTTGATCAATCATAAATTGGAAAATCACATTTGATAAGCATTTGATTGAATTATACCTCTATCTTTCATTTAAATAAGGGCCTGAAAGGCCGCTAGCTTATTAAAGTCGTTTCGAGTCCCGGAGGCGCCATGGATGTGTGTATGGTTCGGAAATTTAAACCGTCCCCATTCTAATAGGATCGTAGAGCGTGGCAGGGACATTGATTACTCCATGGCTTATCTTGTCATCATGCAAAGTGAGTACGTCTGTGCAGCGCTTGCCTTGAGGCATCCAAGACGTCCATGTCTGTTTGCCATCATTGGAAAGAAAAAAATCTTTCATTTAAATAAAAGTATTGACGAAAAAGAAATCGTCGAAACATTTTTCATTTAAAAAACTTTTTATAGTTATATAAACGATCATTTGATCAATTATGAAATTTGATACATCATTTAATAAACATTTGATTGAATTATTCAATCATAACATAATTAAACCTGATCATTTCTGGTTATGTTTGTTATATTTAAAATCTTATTTTGAATTGAATTATACAACTCTATTCCTTTTATTTTATTTTTCAAACCGGTTTAAATTATATTCGGGCCTGAATGGCCGTTTAGTATTCCACATAGAAAAGCTCTAACAAATATATACTGGAAACGCTCCCTGGTACTCGATACCAGGTTTCGGGTTCGAGTCCGGCGGTGCCATGGATGTTGTGTAGTGGTTGGGAATCCACTTTAAACCGTAGGTCCATATCTAACATGATTCATGATTGCGGGGGTAGTGTTACTCCGCATCCGTAGCTTATCTTCAAGCTGCACGCACCTCCTGGGTAGTGTTAAATAAGTAACGTCGATGCAGTGCTTGCCTTAAAGCATCAGAGACAACAGTGTATGTGTTTGATAGCTGCATTAGAAAAAAATTATAACAAATATGTAATATTAAATCATAAATGTGTTTCATTTTTTATAAGTAGTAAAGAAATCATTGAATCATTTTTCATTTAGGACACCTTTATAGTTATATTAAGATTTTGATAATCCATCATGATCATTTGATCAATTATAAAATGTGACCATCCTTTGATAAACATTGGATTGAATTATTCCTTCAGTATCTTTAATCTGATGGGCCTGAATGGGCGAGTGACTAGCGCTCTGGCGCTCGGTTCCACAGGTTTCGGGTTCGAGTCCCGGTGGTGCCATGGATGTGTGTAGTGGTTCGGAATCCACTTTAAACTGTAGGTTCCGGTCTAATGTGATCGAGCGTTGCGGGGCATTGCGTTGCGTCCGTGGCTTATTGTTACAAACCGTCTGTGCAGCGCTTGCTTTAAGGCATCCAAGACCAAGTGTTTGCAGCTGCATTAGAACAGAAAAATTTTTTTTAATCTGACACGCCTGGTCATGGGTTCTCAATATTTGGGAATAAGCTTTTATTTTCTTAATGCATCTCTATTTCCTTTATTTTATTTATTATTTATATATCCAACCCGGTATCGTAAATTATATCAGGTAGTAAAAGTAATAATAATTCAAATATTATTCGGACATTTCTAAAGTTTGATTTGAAAAGTCATTTGAGTGCTCTGAGTTTGCATTTTAAATGTATACTCAGTTCATTAAATGGGGCCTGATGTCAGAGTGGCTAGTTCTCTGGCGCTTGATACCATAGGTTTCAGGTCGAGTCCCGGCGGTGCCATGGATGTTTGTAGTGGTTCGGAATCCACTTTAAGCCGTAGGTCCCGGTCTCATATGACTGTTGAGCGTAAAGCTGACAACTCTACCCCGTACAAAAGAAAAACATCTCTCGTCTCGAAATCTACCAGTAAGTAGACGGCCTTGGCCCACAATGGGCTGTTGCGCCAATGATGGTGAGTAAAAGTATTCCGGTCAAGTCAGGATTTGTTTAGTATTCCACATACTATAGAAATGTTTAAAAATAATAATAACGAATATAATATACCGAAATGCTGTAATGAAACTTATTCGGAGTAAAAAATAATATTTATTTTGTATATAAATACATTTTATATATTATTATACAATATAAAGCTTTGTCATCAGTTTTAAGAAGGATAATCTTTCTTGAGGGCCCTGAATGGCCTAGGCAAGCGCTGTGCCGCTCGGACCACAGGTTTCGGGTTCGAGTCCCAGTGGTGCTATGGATGTTTGTAGTGTTTCGGAATCCTCTTTAAACTGTAGGGCCCTGTCTAATAGGATCGTAGAGCGTTGTGGGGTCAGTGTTACTCCGCGTCCGCAACTTATTTTCAAGCTACACGTACCTCCTGGGCAGTGCTAAGTGAGTAATGTCGTTACGGCGCTTGCATTAAGGCATCAAAGACAAGTGTCTAAGTGTTTGCCAGTTGCATTAGAAAAAAATAATAATAAATCATAAAAGCGTTCCTTTATTTTTTAAGTAGTAAAGAAATCATCGAATCATTTTCCATTTAGAAAACGTTTATAGCTATATAAAGGTTTTGATCATTAAATGACATTTTATCAATTTTGAAATTTAATCATCATTTGATAAACATTGGATTGAATTATTCCTTCACTATCTTTAACCAGCTTTTATTTTCTCAACGCAACTCTTTTTTATTTTATTTTATTTTTTATTTATATATCCAACCCTGTAGCATAAATTGTATTAGGTAATAAAAGCATTCCGGTCAAGTTTAGTATTTGACATAGAAAGGTTTGGGGAAACAATAACAAATATATATTGGAATGCTTTAATGTAGCTTATTTGGATTGAAAAATAATATTTATTTTGTATATAAATACAATTCTTGGTCCACAAATGTAAAGCTTTGTCAACAGTTTTTGAGGATAATATCTCTTGACGAATAATGAAAACAAAAGTCTTGGAGAGCGAACACACCCGAGAGTTTATCTAGCATGAGAGGCGGTGAGCGAAAGTGATAATCTTCCATAAACTCCTACTCAAACAGAGTAAAAAAAATATAATAATAAAAAAAATCAATTTTATTGCAACAAAATATCGCCATCACCCATCAACCCACTCCGTTTTTACGATCAAAGGGTAAAAAAAAAAGAAAAGAGGGCCACCACCCGAACGCAAACAATGAACTCTCCTGTACGCGGCCAATCAGACGTCCGCTCCATCAGGATCGCGTGCGCTCCCTTGACGCATGGCTGGTTCCGAGTCGGCGGCGAATTCGCCAATTCCTTTCCAGCTTCATTTTCGCGCGAGCTTTCGTACCTTCGGCATCGGTTCTCAGATTACTCCTCTTTTTGGATTGGATTACTCTGTTTTGTGTTTGGATTTGCCCGTTGAATTACTTTTTGGGTTATGCTGTGTCCGCCACCGGATGGGCAGGTAGGGTTGTTTTTGATTTAAAAAATTTCCATTTTTTTTTTTTATATTTTAATTGCAGTGAAGTATGTAGTAAGTAGCAAATGATATAAAATTGTTCTGAAATTTTCAGAAATTATTTTCATTAATTCTGATAACAATCGGATGTTTTTCGTGCCATATCAATTGCTGTTTTGATCATTGCTCTAAAAGTTTTATTTTTATTTATATATTTTTTTTTTTTTTTTTTTTTTTTTTTTTTTTAATTCTAATTACAGTGAAATATTTCAAATGATGTAAAACTGAAATGAAATTATTTTCATGATGTTATTCTGATAACAATCGAATGCTTTTCGTGCCATATCATTTGACGTTTTTGATAATTGATCTAACAGTTTATTATTATTATTATTATTATTATTGCAGTGAAGTATTTAAAATAATGTAAAACTGTTTAGACATTATTTTCATGATGTTATTCTGATAAAAATCTAATGTTTTTCGTGCCATATCATTTTGGCGTTTTTAATCATTGCTCTAACAGTTTTTTATTATTATTGCAATTGCAGTGAAATATTTCAAATGATGTAAAATATAATAATATGTTTTTAGAAATTATGTTCATGATGTTATTCAGATAACAATCTAATGTTTTTCGAGACAATATCATTTGACGTTTTTGATTCATTGCTTGCAAATTTTTTTTTTATTATAATTCTAATTGCGTGAATAATTTCAAATGGATATATAAAAAAATTTGCATCTTAAACATGATTTGATTATTTTCATGGTTTTATTCAGATATAATCGAATATTTTCGAGCCATATCATTTAACGTTTTTGATTTTTGTATTAACATTTTTTTTAATTACAATCGAATATTTTCAAATATCATTAAATTTGCAACTTCAACATCATGGTGATTGTTTTGATACTTTTAATCTAATTACAATCGAATATTTCAAAAGGTATAAAATGCGTTTGACATTTTCATTTCTGAAATTTATCTACATGTTTGTTATGTATATCTTTTAAAATTTATAAATAACTTTTTCTTTAAAAAAAGTTTACATCGTTTATTAATTAATCTAGACGGCAGTGTTTAATTTTTACTTAAAATAATTTAAGGATAAATATCAAAATTGATTTTTTTAAATTGCATGCATTTAAAAAAATTTCTAATTTAATTTTACTCTTCTATAGAGCAAATTTGTGTATAGCCAGTTTCTTTTAAATGTATATAAATGTATGTGTTTACAAACGTAAGAAGAAAGCTACTGTTTTAAAATTAGTACCATGGTGTTTTTATATAAACAATCAAATAAATACTCAATATTTATTTTGGCTTGATTTTTATAGTAATTATTAAACGTTTAAAAAAAACAGGCTCATTTTAGTGTGACAGGTATTTCTCTCAAAATAAATATTACGATCGTTAAATTTTATTTTTGAATAAGAAGATGAAACAAATACATCGTAATCTAAATAAAAATAAAATAAAAGGGAAACATATTGTGTAAACAAGTGATTATTAAGAATCATCTGTTTTTGAGAACATAAATCGGAAGAGTCTACATAAGCATTACTTAATCTTAATTAAACATAATGAAATCCTTTTCTAAATAAAATCTAATCATTTAGAGTATTTTTTTAAAAACATTTATTGATCACAGAAAAGAAATATGATTTTTGACACAAAATTGTTTTCTGTTACAATCTGGTGGTTGGGATTAACAACCTATTTTGAAAACAAAGAAATAAAATTAATTAAAATGCAATAAGGTGTTTAAAAATATGAATTTAGAGTATAAACAGCTTTTTACAATATTTGATAAGTATTGATGAATTTATTTTTCAATTTACTAGTAAATATGCGTAGGTTAGGTTCTTTAATTTTTCTGAAATAATCTGGATTTTTATATCTTTTCGGTTAATTGTTATTTTTGTTCGGTTTTATTTTTTTTTTAAATTGTTCCTTAACAGTTAATTGTTTCTATAATGAAATTAAAATCAATGATATAGAAAAGAAAGATTTTTTCCGCCTCGATTGCATGATTGCCTTACATGATAACACGATTACATGAAGGCCTTATTTGCTCCAAGATAAAAAAAATAACCGAGTGAGATGAGATTTTTCTTATGCTCAACATTTTCCTGTTCGATTTTTTTTTAATTCTGATCTAACAATCTTTAATATTTTTTTCATAACAAAACATACGAAAGTAAAATATATTTTATTATTTATTGAATCCAGGCTATCGGTTTGTAAAGTCAAAATAATGAATAAAATATTTTTTAATTACAAAGTGTTTACTTCCTCATTGATGAACAAGTGCTAGAACCTGTCCCTTATTATATTCCTTTATTCATTTGCGGCATGATAGCCAATTGGCTAGTGCTCTAGGCTTTGGTACCACAGGCTTCAGGTTCGAATCCTGGCCGGGGCATAGACGTATGTTAGTTGTTCGGAATCCACTTTAAACTGTAGATCCCTATCTGTTTAGCCCTCGTGTTCTAAGATGACGGTAGAGCGGCAAACAAAACCAAATCTGAAGTGAGAAGTTTTTTCAGCCTGTCTTTTTGATTAGTGATTTCTCTATTTAGAATTATTTAATTATATACTTTGATATATTTTTTTCATTAAGTCACAATTTCACTGTAATATTTGCTTTATCAACGATGAGAAAACAACGTAAATTTGCTTTTCTATGTGATGCTAACATCTCTACTGGAAAAGATTGTAAAATGTATATCTTTATCAGATAATTATTGTACAAAGATGTCAGTTAATTGCTTATGTAGGTCTTGGAAATATCTTACGCAACTATAATAAAGAGCACTATCATATTTATGAAACATATATTCAATACCCATGAATTATGTGGAAAACTTATCGTATCGTATTTCATAATCGTATTTGTACATTTATTTTGCAGTTATATTTTTGCACATCGTCATTCCGTTTTTAAGATAGCCTTTTATAAATTTATAAATTTGATTTTTATATTTGATTTATTATTTTGAAAAGCTGCATTAGAACAACAACAACAACAACAACATCTGAAACATCCTACCAATCAGTGACTGAACAAAACTTTCCTTTGAACAATATATTTCGTTCAACAAGGAAAAAGACTAACATCGGGCGAAGCGTGGATGGTATAGTAGCAGGATTCATTGTACACAGAGCTTTATTTGTTGCTGTACACACCAAACGATCTTAGCAAACCCCCTTTAGAATGTCTTTTTCTTTGAACTCTTTTTTTTTTTCCCCCTCCCTCCCATTTTATAAGACCCCTTTCGTGTTTTCATTCCATTTATTACTAACTCCATGGTTTATCCCTCACATAGAAATGTGGTGCACGTGTGCTCCGTGTTTGAGGGGAGGGGTCTTCCCCCCCTCCCCCCCTTTCACCTGCGCCTTATCTTTCACGGATCGATCGTGGTTCAGCTGAGATGACAGCGCGTTCGATCGAAGACAGGTGGGGAGTGAAGTAAGAAGTTGCCCACGAATAGTCGCTTTACAAATTGTTTGTATTGCACATCTTTAACTCTGGAAATGGTATTGAAAGAAATGAAATGTTTCAGAAAGAAATGAAAATATTAAAAGGAACGGGTTTTTCTTCTTCTTTAATCTAAATACAATTCGTCTAAATACGATTAAGTTTGTATTGCACATCTTTAGTTGTGGAAATGAAAATTTTCATTTTTTCTTTCAGTACCCACTTCAAAGGAACAGGTTTTTCTTCAGCTAATGCAAGTCTTCTTAAATCTAAATACGATTGTTTACGATAAAATACGATATGATACATCTAAATGCGATACGGTACGTTTGTATTGCACATCTTTAGTTGTGGAAATGGTACTGAAAGAAATGAAATGTTTCCACTTTGAAGGAACAGGTTTTTCTTCTTTAGTCTAAATAAATACGTTTGTGTATATATATATATATAAATCGTAGTTGTATTTGTTTTCAGTATTTTTAATTTTTCGCATGCTAACTTATTAAAAAAAGTAAAAGAGGGTCTGGTCGCCGAGTGGCTAGCCCTCTGAAGTTCGGTATCACAGGTTTCGAGTTCGAGTCCCCGCGGTGCCATGGATGTCTGTAGTGGTTTGGAACCCATTTTTAAACCGTAGGCCCCAGACTAATAGGATCGTAGAACATTGTGGGGGGCAGTGTTACTCGCGTCCGTAGCATGTCTTCAACATGACTTCGTAGCATGTCTATACGTGCTACCTGGATAATTCTAAATGAGTAACAGCGGCGCAGCCCTGCTATGGCATAAAAGATTAACTGTCTCTGTATTGCCAACTGCATTAGAACAAAAACTAAAAGAGATATAATACATACCAATCGACTTTTAAACTTTTGTAAAATATATGAGCGAATTGTCATTGGATGGAGAGAAAAAGTTCTTGTGTGTGGGTGACGGTAATATTTTGTTCATTTACCTCTTTTTTTTATTATTAATTTGTGTATATACAAGAAATTAAAATTCACGATCTTAAAATTCTTCCACTGTTAGAGAAAAAAATTCAGTATTTCTCAATAGTTTCAATTCAATATATATTATCTAAAAAAAAAATAGAAATTTTCGTTGGGATAGAAATTTATTCTAATGTTAGTTAATTTATCCCTTGTTAATTGATATATGACTAGCGCTCCGGCCCTCGCTGTCTCATGTTTCGGTTTCGAGTCCCGGCGGTGCCATAGATGTTTGTAGTGGTTCGGAATCCACTTTAAACCGTAGATCTCGGTCTGATATGACTATAGAGCGTTGAGAGTAGGACTGACAACCCTACCCTGTAAAAGAAAGCATCTCTTGTCTCTAAATCTGTCAGTTGGCAGATTTAGAGACAAGATGAGGGCTGAGGGTCATGATCATCTGAACCATCATGGTGCTGTTGTGGCACAGATGATGATGATATATATATGTATATATACATATAAACCATTTAATAACCATTTTTAGTATTTCACGAAGAAAACTATTATCGCATTTTCTCTTTAAGTTTAAAATTGAGAAAATAATGTCTTGTTTTTCAGCGCAATTCCTGTTTTTCAACCGTTACACTTTTGATATTAGTTATTGCAAAATGTATTTCATTTTCAAAATTTTATTTCATCAAATTTTATTGCATAATAAATTAATTTACAGAAAATATTTTGACAGAATTTTAAAAGCCAATGCGTGGCCGCAATTCTTCCATTCCGTTAGAACATCCCCACCCCACCTCAAATTAGGCAATTAGCTAACCCATCTATGTGTCCCATCGTTTCACGGCCAAAAAAGGGCTCCGAAAATCGCGCGGCCCCTAATTAGACCCGCCGTTGACTTTTGACTCTTTTTTCCCCCGTTTTGCCGCTCGCCCTATGGTGTATCAAACGGTTTTACGGTCTCTGATCGCATATTTATATCGCATGGTGGAGACCACACGCACAGAGTAACCCTGATGCGAAAGTTCTTCTCTCTCAAAGTGTTTCCATATAATGAATGTGCAATGAAAAGTGCTGTTTTTATTGCAGTCGAAACTGCAAATCGCTATATGGAAGATGGAAGAAGCAAAATGGAAGATTTAGAAATTTTATTCACATTAATGCACACTGAGACATTTGGCAATTTTTATGAATCTTCCGTAAATATATGGATTTTAATAGATTTAATTCCGTAACGCATTATATACTTATATTTCAGTGCATATTTAACATGAGTTCTACAGCGTATTAACGTTTTATTAGTACGACGTTAATACGTTTTAATATTTTTGCAACATAATATTAAGAGTTCATTTGTTTCTTGATGGGATACCACAGTTAACTCGTTGGACATTTAATTGCAGTTGAAACTGCAAATAACTATACAAAAGCAAAGTAGAAGATTTAGGAACTTTATTCACATCAATACACTGAGACATTTGGCAATTTTTATGGTTTAGTATATTTTTATTTTTTCTTCCGTAAATATATGGATTTTCACCGGTTTTAATCGATTTAATCCGTGACGTATTATCCCAGGGGCGATGACCGAGTGGCTAACGGTCAAGCGCTCTTTACCACAGGTTTCTAGTTCGAATCCCAGATGCGCTATGGATATTTGTACTGGTTCGGAATCCACTTTAAAACCGTAGGTCCCGGTCTCATAAGACTGTAAGAGCGTCACATTGCCCACTCAGACTTCTCACCCACATCGTTCCCAAATTGTATAGAGGCAACTGAGCTCTCTAGGTACAGTGATGTGATGTGATGTGCTTCCATTTGGAACAGCATGTTAGCATTTCAATAATGATCTATCGGGCCACTTTCGAAATGCATCCCTAACTCCTCGGGCCGCGTATAAAATTACATAAAACCATATCAGATTTAGACCCACTACAGACATTGTTTTCGGGTGAAAAATTGAAACATAATGAGTTATTATTGTTGCGTTTACTAGTATTCTTACATGTAAACATAGATAATATAATAATAATGATACTAAACGCACTTTGTAAAAAATATATAACACTGAAAATGAAATATAAAAAATATATAAATATAAACAAAATAAAAAAAAAAAAAAAATGAAATCATTAAAAATACTTATTTTACTAGTGCGATATTTGTTTCTCCACTCATCACGAGTTCGCAGACTAGACTCGCGCTAACTAAGAGTCTGGTTTTGCTATCAACAATGCTATCAAACAATCGCTGAGGTCAATAACAGTAAAACATCATGAGTTAAGTGAGTTAATTATTCTGTGAACTCCTAACTGTAAACTCATCAATAAAACAGCCACTATCTGTCCTGTATTCGCAAAGAATATTACTTTAAAATCAAGTTCATTTTTTTCTCATCATTTCGACACTTAATGTTTGAATATATATAGGGATGCACCCATAATGTATTTTTAATGCGTTGGTTTCCGCTACTTTGGCCGTTATAAAATAAATATATTTTGTAAAAGTGGGATACATCTCACGGGCAGAAAAAAAATGTTCGTGTCGGGCCGCGGGTTGGCCACCTCTGATTTAGGATTATATTAAGACATCGTACTCGATGTCCTTCAGAACCTAAAGAGAGTAGCGAGGTTTTGGTTTGGTTTGTCGCTTTATGATCATCTTATGCATACTTTTAGGCTAAACAGACCGGGCCTACAGTTTAACGTGGATTCCGAACCATCAACAACCATTCCACCGCCAGGATTCGAACCTAAAGCCTTAGATGACAAAGACCAGAGTGCTAGCCGTTTGGCCTTCAGGCCGCTGAGCACGGAGAAACGTGTTATTTACACTTGAGTTACTTTACGTATTATTATTTACACATGGTTTCTTATTTACGCATGGTTACTTATTTACACATGATTTATTTGAATTTGATCATTCTTTTAATTTTTAAAGTAGTATGATGTGCGTATCTAATCTTTGTATCATTTCGTAACACCAAGAATTAATTCTTGCGAAAAGTACTTTTGATTCTGCATTACTACTGTATCCAAAAGTAAGGCCAGTTTTCAATGTAAATTTCCCGGACATACGATATTTCAATTTTTTTATTCTTTGTCAGTTTGCTGGCACTCTCCCTAACATCTGTGTGAAAATTTGGCATCAAAATATTCATTAGTGTTTGATTTACAACGGCTTTGTGAAACATATCGTTCCACAACCACCGTATTCACACAGTACGACTTCTGGCTATTCCATAAACTCAAAGAACTACTCCGGAGACACTATTTTGAGACGATTGAAGAGATTCAACCTGAATCGCCGCTCTCTTTGAAGGCCATCCCCTGCCGATGACTTTTTAGCATGCATTGAGGATTGGAAAAAAAGTTGGCATAAGTGCATTGAGTCGGAGGGGATTACTTTGAAGGCGATGAAATAAATTTGGAAGAATAAATTTATATTTCGAAAGAAAAAAATTTTGGTCTTACTTTTTGGGATCAGTAGTACAGCTAATTAGACCTGGGGTGGCCAACCCGCGGCTGCCTTGAACATTTTACCGGGCGTGAGATTTATCACACTTTTGCAAAATTATATTTATTTTATAATGACCAAGATGGTGAAAAACAATGTATTAAAAAAAAAAGAAAATACAGTATGTGTGCATCCATGTGATCCAATTTGCGAAATCTGGCACAAAAAGTTGTTAGCGCTTTTGGTTCAATTTACACCTGCGAACTCTTTTTTCTTGAAAATGAAATTGACCCAACACAAAACACACTCAAATATAACGGACTCTAACCTGTAACACCTAATATGTCGTGCAAATGCTCAAATTGAGATCAATTTGCAAAAAGCTATGGGAATGAGTGGAGAAATAAATAACGCACTAGTGAAATAAAATATTTTTTAATGATTTCATTTTTTTATTTCGCTTATATTTATATATTTTTATATTTCCTTTTGAGTGTTACATATTTCTTTACAATGTGAGTTTGGTATCATTATTATTATATCATCTATGTTTACATGTAAGAATAATAGTAAACATAATAATAATAACTCTTTAAGACTCAATTTTTCACAAATTATATTTCCTTTTCTTCAATGTATCTTTTAGATCAAAATAAAATCATCAATAAAATAATACCAAAAAAGAAAACAAAATTAACAACAGGATAAATTATTTAAAACATTCCTTGCGTAAAGTTTCCATAATCTTTTTGTTTTGTCATTATTAAAATCGCATTAAAATCGAAATTCCTTCCGATTTTTATCTTTACTCAAAAACGTTGGCTGCAAAGTCGAGTTCGTACACCTAGGAAGAAATTCAATTAAAATTAAATTATTCTTTAATGTTCCTATAGCATTGTGTTTGATTAAAACAGCAGCAATTGGGGCGGTTAAGCACCTCTTTCCCCGCCACATAATTGAAGAGAGCTTCGGTTTTCGAATTCCCACAACCACACCCGTTCGACCGGTCGCCTTATCGGAAGGGCCTCTCTCTCATTCATTCACTTTTTTCTTTCTCGCCATTCACAAATCACTCTCTCGCCGTGGCGGAATAGTTCTCACGCCAAACATTCACTCGCACCACAAACGCCACGCCAATACTAATATGGCGAGGGATTTGCATAGCTTGAAAAACGCAGAAGGAATGCGTCTGTTTCTGGATCTCGGATGAGACATGTTTCCGCTGCGCACGGCCTGGAGCAAGGAACGCATTAGATGGGATTGCGTGTCAAGTGATGAGGTGTTTTTTTTTTATTATTATTATTAATGGCGATTCACAACCCTTTCAGTTCTGGATGGGTAGATTCTTTTTTATTTGTGTAATTAAAACCCCGTGCGATACCTAGGGAGAATGAAAGTTCTCACGAGAACTTTCGGTCTCAAAAGGCCATGAGGGCCCTTTGGTAGTATCAAACCAGAGGTAGTATCAGTATTGTCCACAGAAATTGTCTATAAGCATCAAATATTAATTTGGATTATCAAATAATAATCCCAATTGGCTAGCGCTCTGGCCTTTGGTACCACGGGCTTCAAGTTCGAATCCTCAACCCTCCCTGCATGCTACATACGGCCTTGATTCATCTATATACTATCCTGCATGCTATATCGGGCCACGAGTCGGGCCAGATGGTTTGGTGGCATGGACATTTGTGAGTGGTTCGGAATCCACGTTAAATTATAGGTCCCGGTCTAATGGTCGAGTGGCTATCGCTCTGGCGCTGGGTACGACAGATTTCGGGTTCGAATACTGGCAGTTCCATGGATGCTTGTAGTAGTTCGGAATCCAGTAGTTTTTAACCGTAGTCCCAGTCTCATATGACCGTAGTGAGTCACATGAGATCCCATGCGTAGTGCGTCACAGAGCCCAATCAGACTTCTTTTTCACCCACATCATTGCCAAACTGTAAATGGGCAACTCAGCTCTAGGCACAGTGGTGTGGTGCAATAGTAGTAGTAGTAATAATAATAATACGACTACCAAAGTCGAATCATAACTCAGTGGCAACGTGCCCCGCGGGTGAGCATTAGCTGAGTTTGAATCCTCTGGCGGCTTTGTTGTAGACACTGTTTCAAAAAACGAAGAGTCTCTATGGTTTGTGATGTTCAGCATCTTGCTTCGTGAATAGAACTAGGAGTCTGGTAGGAGTTTTCCATTTTTTTTCCCATACGATATGCAAATGCACCCAAGTCCTCCCGGAAGTCACTGTCCTTCTTCAACGACATGGAACAAAGTCAAGTCAAATTTCAACCTACGGGTGCTCCATCACAACAGCAGTTGACCCTCCTTTTCCTCATTCCATGAGAAGACACGGGTTCATGGAGTTGGTCTGGATCAGGGGTGATCAACCCGCGGCCCGCCTAGAACATTTTTTTTCGGCCCTTGAACATATTACAAAATATATCTATTTTATAATGGCCAAATTAGTGAAAACATCTGCTTTTGAAAGCCGTTCAGTAATTTAGAGTTAGACAAATACTAAAAAAAATTTTTGAAATATAGTCATCTCCTTTCATATTGAAATCGAGTCGGCCTCAGAATATCTCCAGAGGAAACTGGCTGACTTATAATGCAATCTTGAATTAAAACACATTTTTGAAACATCAGAATCAAAAATAGATTTTTATGACACTTACGTCACAAAAGAGAAATTTTCCCATTTGAGAAATCTGGCCCAAAAAAGTTATTAGCGCTTTTGGTTCAACTTACATCTGCGAATCGTTCTTTCATGAAAATGAAATTGATCAAACATAAAACGTTGCCAGATGCACGATATCATGAATGAACTCTTGTTTGAGTTAGAATAATGCAAGGTAACCCAAAATATTTGTTTTACGACTGTGTCCAAAAGTAAGACCCATTTTCAATTTAAATTTCCCGGGCATATGGTACTTCAATTTTTTTTTTTTTTAGATTGTAACTGTCCTTGCTATCTGTGTGAAATGTGACGTCAAAATATTCATGAGTGCTTGAGTCACGCTTGGCTTTGTGAGACGCTAAAACGGATTCCGGCGATTTTGAAATGTCTGAATTCATTGAGCAAAGAACTCCCATTACATTTTGTTGGCGGAAACATATAGAATGCTGCAGGCGGCATTCGGTGAGCTTTCCTATATCGGAAAGAAATGTTTAGAAGTGGTATAAACAGTTCAAAGAAGGCAGAGAACGCGTTGAAGACGAACAGCCTTATCGACCCTCAACCTCACGTCCAAAACATTAAAGATTTGCTGCTTGCAAACCTTCTATTTACAGTTAGAGACCTTGCTGATGATGTTGGAATTTCAAAAGGATCATCAATTCCATTTTGGGCCTCAAACATGTCAAATCTTGATTGGTACCGAAAACACTGAATGCTCCAGCTCACAGTGCATTGATTCTTCGTGACTTTTTCACCAAAAATGAAACCCGTATCGTTCCACAACCACCACCTGACGCTAAAAATTGTAATTCCATGAGCCCCGCGAAATTTTAAATAGAAAATAGGTCTTACTTTTTGGACACAGTCGTATTTGATCGAGATTTCGTCTTAAATGAATGGAAATCTGTTTTCCCAAACGTGTAAGGAGTGACAGGATTGATTTGCACAATTTCTGCTACATTCTCAGCCGTTCCCGCAATTCGTCCTTAACTTTTCATCTTCTATTTCCTCAATTTTTCCCCAAATTCCTCAGATTTCCTCTTCTGCGAGCCTCAAAGGCCTGCCGCGGGATTAAGTGACGAAAGCATATTACTCAAGATTTCTACTTGCCTTTGGGAACTTTTTGATTGTAAACAACTATTTTTTGTTACAGTACTTGAAATATTTTTCGTGACAGGGATAGCCAACCAAATGATCTTGCGGGTCACTTTGGAAATGCATCCTAACTCTGCGGGCCGCATCTTAAATTATATACCCCCCTATTGTATTTAGACTCACTCAAAGACATTTCTTTGGTTGTGAAAAATTGAAACATTATTATTGTGTGTACTATTATTCTTACACGCAAACATAGATAATATAATAATAGTGATACTAAACGCACTTTGTAAAAAAATATATAACACTCAAAATTAAATATAAAAACAATATAAATATAAATGAAAACATTAAAAAATATTTATTTTACTAGTGCTGATATGTGTTTCTCCACTCTTTCACTTAACTTTTTACAAATTGATTTCAATTTGGGTGTTTGTACATCGTAATTGATGTTGCAGGTTAGCATCCGTTATGTTTGAGCTTGTTTTGTGTTGGGTCAATTTCATTTTCGAAAAAAAAAAATATTCACAGGTGTAAATTGAACCAAAAACGCTAACAACTTTTTGTGCTAGATTTCTCAAATTGGATCATATATGGATGCATATATGAATCAAATAAATTTATAAATAAAACAAACGATATCTGACCTATATTCGCAAGAATATTATTTTGAAATCAAAGTTAATTTTTTTTCCCATCATTTCGGCAGTTCATTTTTGAATATATAGACGCACACATAATGTATTATTTTAATACATTGGTGTTCACTACTTCATTGATTATAAAATAAATATATATTTGAAAAGATTGTTAAATCTCGAACATACTCGAAGAAGAAGTGAACGGTATGGCATAAGAAAAAAAAAAAGGTTCTAAAGTGTTCCAATGGTTTTTTTAGATAGAACTGATAGCGCCATAAATAAAGTCAATTCGGACATTGGTAGTGATATTTCGCATCGAAATTACAACGTATTTGGCATGAGTTGCACATTAAATCAACCGCAATTCAATGGATTTTGAATACATGTATTTTTTAAATGCATTGGTTTTCACTCCTTCGGCCATTATAAAATAAATATATTTTGTAAAAGTGTAATAAATCACACTGGCCGAAAAATGTTTAAAGTGGGTTGGCCACCCGTGATCTTAACATTAGCTCTGCATTAGACTTGTGACTTATAACTGACTTCAAGACATTAGTCACTTGCAATTGCAATTGACTGTATTGGATCGAAATTTCGTCTTAAATGAATGGAAATCTGTTTTCCCAAATGTGTAAGGAACGACAGATTGATTTGCACAACATTCTCAGCCGTTCCCGTAATTCGTCCTTAACTTTTCATCTTCTATTTCCTCAACTTTTTCCCAAATTCCTGACACTTCCTCTTTTGCGAGCCTCAAAGGACTGGAGCGGGAATTAAGTGTCGAAAAGCATGCGTAATTATTTCCTCGTTAAACCTCTTTAAAGCTTATTATCTTGTTTATTTTGTAGGATATGAAATGATTCAATAATATCGATTGTCCGTTATCGTAAAAATTTGTTACGGACATAAATTGTACATTAAGCTGACAGCTTTTATCTTTTATTATCGTACTTAACTTTGCACGTCTTCGTCGTTTTTACCTCATCGAATTTGCCATTTATAGACATAGAATTCAATAAAGATTATTCTTTTTTTCAATTCCTTCTATTAGCTCACACTCTCCCTATATATGTCTTGTTCACATTTTCAATCGTTCATAAAATACTTTTGATTCATCCACTCAAGTTAAAATGGTTTTTTTTTTTTTTGAACTTGTAGTGGATGACACTGGATGTTGATGCAGTTTTTCAAATATTAATTCATTCATTAAATTTAATTAATTCATTTTAGTTTTTTTTTTATATTTAAGTTGCAGGTATCTAATAATAGATGGCGCCAGATGTAAGAGGGAAATTTCAACGAGTTTTATGAGTATTTTTCATTTTCATTGAATTTACCATTTATAGACAAATCATAAAAAAAAAATAAACAAATCTTTATTGAATTCTACATTTTAGGCGAATATTTTTTTAGGTGTCGATATGAATAGTTTTCATTGAATTTATCATTTATAGACATATAATAAAAAAGAATAATCTTTATTCAATTCTAAGTTGTTGGAGAATTTTTTAGGTGTCGATATGAATATTTTTCATTTTTCATTTTTTTTTTTTTTTTTTTTTTTTTTTTTTTTAATGTTTATTGAATTCTGATAGCTGTTTGTTTCATTTTTAACAAATCCATTTCAAGAATAACTTTCTAATAAATTTCTTATAAAAAAATGTTTTCATGTTGGCATTTATCTGCATATTATTTGAATAATCGTCTACACATAGTCATAATTATTGATGTTTTTAACATTTTCTATGAACTCATTTCTTATAACAACAGATAATGCTTGAAATATAGAAAAAGTGGTAGCTCAGTACACCGAGTACCATTTTATTACTCTTTTAATTACTAGTATTATTCAGTATGCGTTAATCCATTTCAGAACCCTAGAATTCTACTAAACAAATTTTAATGAAAATTAATACAATAAATATATTCATTTTTATAAATCTATTAATACCATAAAAATATATGAAAAAAATATAAAAAATAATACATATTAAAATATTAAATTTGTAAATTTGTTTCCTTTTAAAGAAATAACCGTATTATTTAAAAAATTGACCGTATTATTAAATATTTATTTTAAAGAAATAAACGTATTACCGACCATTAGTTTTTATGATTGATATATAAATTTTTATTATGATTTAAATATTGGGTATATAAAAATGTATAGGCTATAAAATATGTGTAAAAACTCATTTAATAGGGGCCTGATGGCCGAGTGGCTAGCGCTCTGGCGTTCGATATTACAAGTTTCGTGTTTTAGCCCTGGCGGTACCATGAATATTTGTAGTGGTTCGGAATCCACTTTAAATCGTAAGTCCCGGTCTAACAGGATCGCAGAGCGTTGTTTAGTTAGTGTTACTCCGCGTCCGTAGCCTATCTTCAAGCTACACGTGGCCCCTGTGTAGCGCTCAATGAGTAACAGCAGTTCAGCCTTTTGCTTATGGTATAAAGATTAATTTCTCTATATTGCCAGCTACATTAGAATAACATCATCATCATCATCATCTTGTTTAATAATATGAAAAACGAGAAGAAAAAAAGACACTTCGTGAATAACATTAGTTAATGTCCATTCAATAAAAACTATTTATCTCATTTAAATTTACTTGACCTTCTGTATAACCTTTAAGAATTCTTAACAAATAGTAAACGTGAGTATTTTCACGCCTGTATTAGAGAATCATAAAAGATACCATTCGTATATTCTTGATACAAGGAAATAAACACTATTTATTTTGACGACAGAGATGGAAAGCATTTTTTTCTTTTTTTTTTCGTTCGATGTCTTTATTTCCAAGGCCTAGCATTAAAAAAAAAAAATTATCTTTTTATTATTATTATTATTTCCTTCACATGTATCTCGTCATAGATCACACCACAAATGAATGGAGATCAATCACTGTGAATGCCATCAGAAAAAAAAATAAGACGGAAAGGTCTTTTTTGACAATATTGAACGATGTAGGGTGAAAAAGCACAACCTCAGCAGACGTATTGCAAAAACAAGCAAGGAAAATTTAGTTTCCGGTTAGGAAAAAGGACAAAAAGAAAAGAAAAAAACACCACAATACTACTGTGCCCAAAAAGTAAGATCGATTATTTATTTTCTTCAAAAACTCTTTATTTGTTCTTCCAAATTTATTTCATCGCCTTCAAAATAATCCCCTCCGGATACAATGCGCTTATGCCAACTTTTTCCTTTCCTCAATGCATGCTAAAAAGTCATCGGCAGGGATGACCTTCAAAGCGCTCGGCGATTCACGTTGAATCTCTTCAATCGACTCGAAACGGTGTCCCCGGAGTGGTCTTTTGAGTTACGGGAATAGCCAGAAGTCGCAAGGTGTGAATAAAGTGGTGGTGGAACGATATGGCTTTCATTGTTGGCAAAAAAGTCGCGAAGAATCAATGCAGTAGGAGCTGGAGCATTCAGTGTTTGCGGTATCAATCGAGATTTGAATCGTTTGAGGCCAAAACATCTTTTAAAATGGAATTTTGAAGTTCCAACATCATCAGCAAGGTCTGTAATTGTAAATAGACGGTTTGCAAGCACCAAATCTTTAATTCTTTGGACGTGAGCTTCGTTGGCTGATTGTCGACCAGAGGACTCTTCGTCTTCAACGCGTTCTCTGCCTTCTTTGAACTGTTTATACCACTTGTAAACATTTCTTTCCGATATAGGAGTGCTTACCGAAGGTTTGTCCATATGTCCAAAAAATTTAAATTGAAAATTGGTTTTACTTTTGGGCACAGTGGTATTGCCAAAACAGACGAGGAAAATTTAGTTTCCGGTTAGAAAATAAAAACAAGAAAAGAAAAAAGCGCCACAATATGTCTCAGAATTAGAGTAAAAATTTCCATTTCTTTACGATTCTATTCAATTCAGCTTAGCTGCTTTAATGTGCTTTTAAAATTCCATTAGTATTCGATGAACGTCAATAATGTTTCAGTGGATGGATTATTATTTTACTCATAACCATCGTTGCAATTTTGGATTAGGTTTGAAATTGTTTCGTTTGCAAATTGTCCAGAAGGTAAATAGCAGGAAAGTTTGCAAAAAATATGTCACCATTTATTAAATTTGTTTTCTTTTTATCATTTTAAACTATAAAGTTAATTAGTTGCAAAAACATTTTGTTCTAATTTTAACGAAAGTAAAATACACACGAAAATTTCGTTTCTTACTGTAGCTCTGGTTCATCCAAAGACTTAGAGGGCTGATGGCCAAGTGGCTAGCGCTCTAGCCTTTGGTATCCCTGACTTAAGGTTCGAATCCTGGCGGTGGCATGGATGTTAGAGAGTGGTTCGGAATCCACTTTTAACTATAGGTCCCGGTCTGTTTAGCCTAAACTGTGCACAAGATGACAGTAGAGCGACAAACCAAACCGAACACAACTGTTTTTTGTGACAGAAAATCCTGATGGCAAATTCATTACTATAATAGCGATTCATAAAAAAATAATTTTGAAGCAATTCATGTGGACATAAAGGATTTCCTTAAAAAAAATCGTATAAGGGCAACTGGTACATCTTACACCAGGGGTGGGGTGTCCAACCCAAATGATCTTCCCCACTTTGGAAATGCAACCTAACTTCGCGGGCCGCATATAAAATTATATATCCCATATGAGATTTAGATCCATTATAGACATTTTTTTTGGAATGAAAAATTGAAACATAATGATTTATTATTGTTGTGTTTTTATATTTTATTCTTACATGTAAACATAGATATTATAATAATAATGATGCTAAACGTACATCGTAAAGAAATATATAGCATTAAAAATGAAATAAAAAAATATATAAACGAAAGGAAAAAAAAAAAAATAAAATCATTAAAAAACATTTTAATTTATTCGGGTGATATGTGTTTCTTCACACATCATGAGTTCGCAGAATATAGTTTAATTATTCTGTAAACTGATAAATAAAACAGGCAATATCAGTCTATATTCACAAAATACTGTTTTAAAAATCAAAATTAATTTTTTCTCAGATTTTTGACAATTAACTTTTGAATATATGGGTTGCCACCCCTGCCTTACATTATTTTATTATTTTTTTGTTTTATTTTATTTTGCTAATTATTTCTCTTTTCATTATATTTATTTATTTATTTATTAATTGCACGTGTTTTAGATACAAACTTTTAGACGTTAATAATATTAAACATCTGCAAATAAGAAATATTTGCTATTTGCCTGTTAAATGGTCATCTGTATCTTTTATCATAATGAATAAATATTTTTAAATAAAGGATGATTGATTCTAGTAGATTATATTGGGTCATTAATTTCGGTGTATTAATTTCAAAATATTCTAAGAAAATCCATTATTTTTTTACAAATTTAAGGGTTCATTGTGTGTTATTTTGTTCGCTCTTTTACATAAAAATGCCTGGTATTTTGATCCGCTGATATTGAATCTCTCACAGACTCATTCGTGCAGAATAACGAGTTGGTTCATGACCTTGAAGATAATGTGTCACCATTCCACGCCTTTGCTGAACCCAAAGATCTCAAATTCGACTCGATAACAGTGTTGCGTATCCATTTCAGAAAGCCGTATGGGATTGCTTAAAAATTAATCGCTATTATATTATTAAATAAGCATTAATTAATGCGCTATACTTTCTGTTTCTTCGATATGGCTGATTTTGCAAAATATTAGGGAAAAAAAATTATGAATTTGATTTTAGGAAATTTCTCGGGATGTTACAGGAGTATAATCTTGATAAATGATATTATTATTTTTAGTATCATAAATCATTCAAATATTATTCGTACATTTCAAAAGTTTGACGTTTGAAGTCCATTTGACGCAAGCTTCTTACACTTAACTGAGTTTGCATTTTAAATAGATACCCTTTTATAGTTCATTAAATGGGGTCTGATGGCCGAGTGGCTAGCGTTCTGACGCTTGGTATCATAAGTTTCGAGTTCGAATCCCGGCGCTGCAATGGATGTTTGTAGTGGTTCGAAACCCACTTTAATCCTAGATCCCAAACTGTAAAGGGGAACTCAACTTTAGCATGGTGATGCGGTGTGGTATAGTAATAGTAGTAATATGATCATAGACAGTTGCGGGCTACTCCGTGTCCATAGCTTATCTTCAAGCTACACATACACCCAGAGTAACGTAGGTGCAGTCCTTGCCTTGCCAGCTGCATTAGAAAAAAATAGTTCATTAAATATGAAATGAAAAAAAGCTTTGTAATTATTTAAATAATGCATTTATATTTTTTATTTAAAATGCATTTATAAAGTAAAATAATATATTATCTAAATATCTAAATTACAATTTAAAAAGTCATTGTCTTTAATAATTTACAATGACGCATTTTTTGAATAAATGGAAATTCATGCGTCTGTTAAATGTGGTTTATTTTGTCACTCTATGGTCATCTTGTGCACACTAGGGTTAAACAAACCGGGACCTACAGTTTAACGTGGATTCCGAACCACTAACAAACATCCATGCGCAGTCATTATTCGAGCCTGTGATACCGAAGGCCAGAGCGCTAACCTATTAGCCGTCAGGCCGCACTCTTAAATGTGAATTAAGAATCTTTTACACAGTCATATTAACGACTTATCTATGAAATTCATGTAAAAAGTCAATTCAATTATAAATAGTATTTACATAAATATTTCAATATCATTGAAATGTATTTATTTTAAACATTGGAAAAGATTTAAATATTTAATTATTTGTAAACTTATTAAGATTTTTCATGTATTTAAACTTAAAAATATTTAAACCTATTCAAACGTCTGAATATGTATAAACATTTTAGTCTATTTGAATAATCTATCAATTGAACGTTAAAAATCTTTAAAATATTTAAATATATTAAAATGATATACGTGAATGTTATATTGTTATAACATGTTATTTCGCCTTGGCATAAATTGAGTCATTTTAAGTTAACTACCCTGCAGTTTTCGCCAATTTGGCCATTTCCAAAATAGCACTATTACTTATTCGTTCCCACTGTGTGCATATAGCGAGTGTGTTTAAGTTATCGCGCCAAGACATCTTTCCGCTTGGCGTAAGAACTCGCATGTCGCGGAGTGAAAGAGTTTTGTATCTTTTTCACCTCCTGTTCTAAGAATGATTTGTGGGATTTCGAGATCCACCGCTGAGCAAGAGTGATTTACGCCGGAGTAGGTTTTCTGGCAGAGATGCGAGAAGCAGATACCGCCCGATTTATATTTCTCCGCGGTGATTATTTCACCTTTTGATTTGTGGCACAACATGATGGGGAGGGATAAATTAGTTTTTTACTGCGATTTCGCCAATTAAGATCGCCCGAAATTCCGCGGGAGAGTTTTTATACTCTCGTAAAATATAAATAATTTATCTACAAAGTAAAGTACAAGTTGTTGCTTTTTTTAATAAAATATCTATCCCCTTACAGAAACAGATTTGATCTAGAACAATGGTTTTTTTTCAATATTTATTTATATTATTTTAAATGTATTTATTGTTATCATAGAAGTTCAAATATAATTGTTGTTGTTGTTCTAATGCAGCTGGCAATATGGAGACAGTTAATCTTCATGCCATAAGCAAGGGCTGCACCACTGTTACTCATTTAGCAGTACCCAGGGGACACGTGTAGCTTGAAGATAGGTTACGGATACGAGTCACACTATCCCCACAACTATCTACGATCACATTAGATATTGACCTACGGTTTAAAGCGGATTCCGAGCCACTACAAACATCAAGGGCCCGCAGGGACGCGAATCCGAAATCTGTGGTACCGAGCGTCAGAATAATTGTTGCCATCCGTATTGCGCATTACAATCGGAATGTATAATCCTGTGATGCATTGCCAGAGTTTACGAAATAACCCTACGATATATCGCTACATTTATCGCGATTATTATTTATCGCTATTATTATAATCTTCCGTTTTACTTATTTTGAAAAGAAAATGATAAACAAATGCTAAGCAATGGTTTTAAGCAATGGCCGACGCCAATGACATGCATATTCGAGCTCATCCTTTATGGCGGCCTGTTGATCAATGGGCTAGCGCTTTGGCCTTTGATACCACAGGCTTCAGGTTCGAATCTTGGCGGTGACATACATCTTTGTTAATGGTTAGAAATTCATTTTAAACTGTAGGTCCCGATCTGTTTACCCCTCGTATGCACAAGATGATTGTAGAGCGGCAAACCAAACTACGGGGATGTAATCTTCTGAGCCTTAGATCTCGGTCTCATATGACTGTAGAGCATCACAGATCCCAATCAGACTTCTTCTCACATGCCTCTTTACAGTTTGGGAATGATCTAACTCAGCTCTAGGCATAGTGGTGTGGTGCAGTATAGCAGTGGTTCGGAATCCACCTAAACTGTAAGCCTCTGTCTAATTAGCCTACAGTGTGCATAAAATGATTGTAGAGCAACAAACCAAACCATCCTTATGTAGACAATGTCTTAGTTTATGGACATCGAGTAAAATATCTATAAAAAAGAGTATGAAATCTGTTTAGAATGACTATTGTCAGACGTATCAATCAGTATTTGCTTTAGAATAATACAGGGTGGCCATAAAAATAACTTTTCCGGTTGGAAATATTTGCTGCTAAAACTAAGCCATAGGATAAAGCCAAATTTCCTATGACAGTGAAAGACGTGGGGAAATGATTTCCGGAAGAAAAAAATATGTCTATAGGAGAGATTTCCCCGCTGCTGTTACATACTCACTTAGAAGTTTCTCCAAATCTTGATAGATCCTAGTGTTTACATGATAGCAGGTCCTATAATATGCATCTTTACTAGTGAGAAATATCGGGAAAAGCTGGGAACTTTTGTCATTCCTGAATTGCAGCAAAGACAATGCTTGATAGCGACATTTTTTTTTGCAAGATCGAGTACATATTCCTATTCCTATATCCTTCCTATTGCACTATATAGATGGAATATGGATAGATTCTTGATTCAGGATAGGCCTTTTTTACAGGTGTATTTTGATAATAGGAAAATCATTAGCCTATGTTTTTCATAATTATAAACTGCAAAAAATTATAAATAATGGATTAGTTTTTATTTTGGGAAATATAAATCACGTGTAAAAGTCAAAGATCTAGTAATGGATGGGGATTCTTCTCAAATACCACCAAATTATAGGTCATCAATAAGAAATAAATTACAATAAAGTCTATGATAAATAATAAATATTGAAAATCGACTGAATAAATCGACATAATAAATAATTAATTGACAATTGCTTTTTGCTGATTATACTGGGTGAATAATAGATGTTAAACATTTTGTATTAAAACTCATAAGAAAATAGATTTATTGATTAATTTAGAGAGTCTATTTTTATTGACCAAAAATGATAAATGGAAAATCTATTACATTGTATGCCATAAGTAAAAAAAAAAAAAAAATTATCTACAATTAAATTGTTTTCAAGTACGTTTTGCCTCAAGTCGAAGAAGGGGGATTCATTCATTCAGTATGTTACATTTTATCGCCCTACATGCTGCACTACAAGAGAAAACAAACGGGGTTCAAAAACTCATTCAACGTCAACTGATTCGAGTGGAATGATCAATTATTGCGCTAAAACAACCGATTTCCATGCGGTTTTGTCTTGCTGCGTCAGAAAATGACTCCAGGAGGAATTGCTGGGATGCGTAGAGTGGAATATGTAATGAGAATATAACGTTCGATGAAAACGAGAACAATAAAGGTTGAAATGACTGAAAAAGAACTTAATGATTTTGGGACAGGGAATCATGATTACTAAGTTTTTTGTTTTTTGTATTTTTTAAGAGAAGAAATCTTCTACAAATCTAATAGTTTTTGAGAATCGTAGTTAAACTTACATCGTACAAAAGCGCAGCGTATACGCGGAGAGCTATTTGTCAGTTTTTGCTTTTTAAAAAAATCACATTACGATTATTTTTTAGAAGGCTTTCGGATTTTGAGAACATACACACACATATACTACTGTGCCCAAAAAGTAAGACCAGTTATTATTTTTTTTTTTTCGAAAACTATTTATTTGTTCTTTCAAATTTATTCCATCGCCTTCAAAGTAATCCCCTCCGGACACTTTTGCACTTATGCCAACGTGCCTAAAAGTCATCGGCATGGGATGGCTTTCAAAGGGCACGGCGATACACGTTGAATATCTTCAATCGACTCTAAACGGTATCCCCGGAGTAGTCTTTTGAGTTTAGGGAATAGCCAGAAGTCGCACGGTGTGAATACGTTGGTTGTGTAATGATATGGGGTTTCAAAAAATCACCAAGAATAAATGCAGTGTTTACGGCACAAATCGAGATTTGACGCGTTTGAGGCCCAAAATAGAATCCTTTTGAGATTCCAACATCATCAGCAAGGTCTCTAATTGTAAATCGACGGTATGCAAGCACAAAAATCTTGAATTTTTGGACATGAAGTTCGTCAATTGAGGTCTACCAGAGGGCTTTTTCGACTTCAACGCTTTCTCTGCCTTCTCTGAACTGTTTATACTACTTGTAAACATTTTTTTTTTCCGATATAGGAATACTCACCGAATGCCTTCTTCAACATTCTCCAAAAGGAGTTAATAAATAAATAAATAAATAAAATCTCGGTGACCTTGGAGAACAATCTCAGAATAAGTCACGATTTTTTTTTGTTCGGTTATTCGTTTGCTGGTAAGGAACACTTAACTATAAGTCTTAGACACAAGAGCCATAATTTGTGCCCGATATCAGCTAATTTGCTCGCGTAATTCTTGCATACGTCAGCTTCTTTCCTGACGTATATTGTAATCTCAGAGGACATCTTGGTACTTGGCCACTGGAGTCGGTACTTTTATGGTAAAATTGCACATTTTGAGAAAGAAAAGGGCGTCAAATTGAATTTCGCTTTAATTTGATTTTTTTTCAGTACTCCAAAGTAATCTTTAATGCCCCTGTTCCTTTTTTTATTATTTTGAAAGTCTCCAGTCCTCGACATCGTCCTATAAGAACCCTTTTTAAAAAGAAGACGCAAAGTCTAGACAAAATAGAATGTCTACTTGAACTTGCATCTATTTCTGTTCGTTTAGAAATTTTTTGTTTGCGATGATGAATTTTGTTTAACTTTATGAAGTGCGATTACGTATGCTTTTTCTGGGGCAATGGACGGCAGCGTGTTCCTACAGCTGCTATTGGCTACACAAACAGAGAACAAATGTTTTGAGTTTTTGAATACTTGGTTTTGTTTATTTATTTTAATGTTGAAATGTTTTATGTAAAAGTTTATGATTTAAAAGGAGAATAAAAACTCAAACTTGATTTTCTCTTATGCAATCTGCCATTTTTTTTTTTAAATCTGAGTTAGTTCTCACAGATGATTTTCTTCTGAGCCGTTATACCCTATGTCCAACTTATTGTAAAATGTAAATGGTATTGGAGCCTGATGGCCGAATGGCTAGCGCTCTAATGCTCGGTACTTTTACTCGGTTTAATTATTTATTACTGGTTTATTTATTTACTTTAATATTGAAAGGCGGGGCCTGATAGCCGAGTGGCTAGCGCTCTAGCGAGTCCCGGCTTTGCCATGGATGTTTGTAGGGGTTCTGAATCCACTTTAAGCCGTCGGTCCCTTTCACATAGGGCCGTAGACCGTCACAGAGCCCAGTCAGACTTCTCTCACCCTCATCTTTCCCAAACTCTAAAGGGGCAACTTAGCTCTAGGCACAGTGATGTGGCGTGGTGTACGGTGGTTCGGAATTCACGGTACCGGTCTAATTAACCTAAAGCGTGCAAAAAATTATCGTAGAGCGACGAAGGAAACCAAAACAATTCGAGTCCCGGCAGTGCCATGGATGTTTGTAGTGGTTCGGAATCCGCTTTAAACCATAGGTCCCGGTCTAATAAGATCGTAGAGCATTGTGGGGGTAGTGTCACTTAGCGTCCATAGCTTATCTTCAAGCTACACGCACGTGATGGGTAGTGCTAAGTAAGTAACGTCGGTGCTGCGCTTGCCTTAAGGCATCGAAGACAACTGTCTAAGTGTTCGCCACCTACATTAGAAAAAAATGTTAAAAGGTTTTTTGTAAAAGTTTATGATTTTAAAAGAGAATGAAAGCTCAGACACGATTCCTACTTATGCAACTGTCATTTTTTTTTTTTTTTTTTATTATTATTTGAGTTAGTTCTCATAGATGATTTTCTTCTGAGCCGCTATCCCTTATGTCCAACTTACTGTAAAATATAAATGGTATTGAGGCCTGATGGCCGAGTGGCTAGCGCTCTGGCGCTCGGTATCACAGGTTTCGGGAATCGAGTCCCTTCGGTGCCATGGAAGTTTGTAGTGGTTCGAATCCACTTTAAAACCGTAGGTCCTGGTCTAATAAGACAGTATAGCTTTGCTACTCTACAGGGGGTAGTGTTACTCCGTCAGTAGCATATCTTAAAGCTACACGTGCCCCCAGGGTAGTGCTAAATGAATAACAGGGTGCGCCGCTTTTACCCATTTAGCACTACAGCTGTTTTACCCCACAAACGGCGAACAAATGTTTCGAGTTTGAATACTTGGGTTTATTTATTTACTTTAACGTTGAAAGGTAAACCCAAGTATTCAAACTCGAAACATTTGTTCGCCGTTTGTGGGGTAAATAGCAGGTTTATTATTTAATACTTTAATTATTTATGATTTATTACTTTAATTATTTATGATTTATTACTTTAATTATTTATTACTGGTTTATTTAGTTTAATATTGAAAGATGGGCCCTGATGGCCGAGTGGCTGGCGCTCTGGCGAGTCCCGACGTGTCGTGGATAGGTTCTGAATCCACTTTAAACCGTAGGCTCCCGTAGAGCGTCACAGAGCCCAGTCAGACTTCTCTCACGCACATAATTCCCTAACTGTAAAGGGCAACTCAGCTCTACACACAGTGATGTGACGTGGTGTAGTAAAAGCAATGGTTCGGAATCTACGCTAAACTGTAAGTGCCGGTCTAATTAGCCTGAAGGTTACAAAAAAAAAATGATCGTAGAGAGACAAACCAAACCTCAAATTATTTTTGTGTTTTTATTTCTACTATGTTGGGGTTTTTTTATACAGAAAATAATGAAATAGATATATTTCTAACGTTTTCAATTGTTTGTGAGCATCCCGTAGTCAAGTTACAAATGCTAAAATTTAGGTGCATAGTAGTGCGTGCACCTCGTACATCCTCCTTGTGGCCTTCATTAAGTCTGGTTTTATTTGTCGCTCTACGGTCATCTTGGGCACACGAGGGCTAAACAGACTGGGGCCTACAATTTAAAGTGGATTCCGAACCACTCACAAACATTTATGCCACCGCCAGGATACAAACCTGAAACCTATGGTACAAACTCTAGCTAATAATCTCTCTAGCTCTACAAACTCTAGCTCTAACAAGAGCTCTAGCCAATTTGCCATCAGGCCGCTCATTAAGTCTGTGAGTCTCTTATCTAGTGTAATGAAAACCTTCTGTTGTACTGTGTTAAAGTGTTTTTGACTTTAAACTTGGAAGAGACAGTGATTGCCGTCCATTGTTTTCGTGCCATGCTATTGATTCACACAACCATTTGACATCGTTTGTGTCGCATGAAAATACAGGGTAATTTATGATCTTAATTTATTTTATAAAAATAGCTTTTATAGTATTTCCTCGGACTTTGCTGAGTAAATTTACAGATATCCTTTTTATTTCACGTATTCCGTCATTGGCTTTACAAGAAGATGCACCTGAAAAAAATTACACTTGTTTTTCTAACTGATCTTCCATTTCTGTGTTGCATAAATCATCCTTAATCCGTACTTTGTTTACCTTAATTTGATTCTAAACTTAACCCGTCAGCCAGTCATTTATGAACTCTTGTTGTCCTTTAACTAACGAGATTATTCTGTAGCAACCTCTTGATTAGATTAGATAAGAGATGCTCCAGGTTCAAATCCTGGCAGTGGAATGGATGTTTGGGAGTGGTTCGAGTCCACGTTAAACTGTAGGCCCTGGGTCTGTTTAATCCTCGTGTTCCCAAGATGACCATAGAATGACATCCAAACCTCTTGATTAGACGGCCTGACGGTCAATTGGCTAGCGCTATGGTCTTTGGTACCACAAGCTCCAAGTTCGAATCCTGATGATGGATGTTTGTGAGTGGTTAGTAAACCACTTTAAACTGTAGGTCCTGGTCCGTTTAGCCATCGTGTTCACAAGATGACCGTATAGCGACACACCAAACTTGTTGATTGGACGGCCTGATAGCCATCTGGCTAGTGCTCTGGTTTAGATACCACAAGCTCCATATTCGAATCTTGGCGGTGGCATGGATGTTTGTGAGTGGTTCGGAATCCACTTTAAACTGTAGGTCCCGGTCTGTTTTGCCCTCGTGTGCCCAAGATGACCGTAGAGCGACAAACCAAACCTCTTGATTAGAAATTTAAAAAAGGAAAAAATTTATATTTTCTATAATCATTACAATTTTTTTAGTGCTTGATAATATTTTACAGATCTAATTGTCATTGTAATTCATTTTATCGAATAAAATCATTGAACTACCTTTCAATTTGTCACGTTAAAGTGACTTAATTTTTTGTGAGGATTTTGTTTTTCTCATTACTACATCAATCAAATATATATATATATATATATATATATGGCATATATATTAATGCAGCTGGCAAATACTTAGGCCAGTTGTCTTTCTTACTCATTTAGCACTACCCAAGAGGTGCATGTAACTACAAGAAAAGCTACGGACGCGGAGTAACATTATCCCTGCAGCTCTCATGTTAAACCGGGACCTACGGTTTAAAGTGGATTCCCAACCACTACAAACATTCATAGCACCTTCGCCACTAAAACCCGAAACTTGTGGTACCGAGCATCAGAACGCTAGCCACTCGGCTATAAAAGACCTCAGTCAAATATACTCAAATTAAAATAAAAGCAGGTTGTCTTTCAAAAATTTGGCTGAAATGGAAACTTTACTATCCAAATATTGATATGCTAAGTAAATTGAGAAAAACATTATAAAAGCAGAATAGTTCCAAAACAGTTTTAAAGTGTTATTTTATTCCAAAACTGTTTGTTACATTTGACTGACTCATTTTACCGAATCATTGCCATCCGATTCAAAACAAACGCTGTAGCAGCAGGTATCGATCGCCGCGACCTTGAACCCGTGTCCACACCATGAATCAGCGTCCGGCTTTACTGTTTCTCACGCATTCGAATGAGCAGTGGGTATTCTTGTCAGTGCACTCGACCGCGCGAATCAGGGGCCTCATAAAATGGAACCCACCCCACTTTTTCATTTCTTTTTTTTTAACATGAAACAGCAACCATGAGTGCTTTTATAACTCAGTCATGGCTGCTAGGGTTCCGCAAGGGAATGAATTCGTTTTATGATATAAAAATAAGGAATTAACAACCTTGTCAGCTGCTGTTGTCATTATTTTACCAAACTGTGTTTGTTGTCCGTGTAAGACCAGAATTTGACATTTAATAGAAAATATTTATTTTAATTTTTTAAAAATATATCATACTACTGTGCCCAAAAAATTAACACCAATTATTTTTTTTTTTCAAAATTATTTTTTTTTTTCTTCTAATGCAGCTGGCAAATAGACCGTGATCTTTCGCCATAAGGGCTGCACCGATGTTACTCACTTTGCATTACCCAGGGGCGCGTGTAACTTGACGATAAGCCACGGACGCGGAGTAACAATGCCCCCACAGCGCTCTACGATCTTATTAGGTCCGGGACCTACGGCTTAAAGTGGATTCCGAACCACTACAAATATCCATGGCGAAGCCGGGATTTGAACCCGATACCTGTGGTACCGAACGCCAGTGCGCTAGCCATTCGGCCATCAGGCCACTTTTCAAAATTATTATTTTCACCAATTAGTTTTTTATTCTTCCAAATTAAAAATATTCAATTAATCCAAATTTATTTCACCGCCTTCAAAGGAATCCCCTCCGGACGCAATGTACTTACACCAACTTATTTCCAATCCTCGATGCATGCTAAAAAGTCATAGGCAGGGATGGCCTCAAAATCACGCGGCGATTCACGTTGAATCTCTTCAATCGACTCAAAACGGTGTGGTTCTTTTGAGTCTAGGGAATAGCCAGAATTCGAACGGTGTGAATGCGATGATTGTGGATCGATATGGGTTTCATGTTTGGCGAAAAGTCACGAGGAATGAATGCAGTGTGAGGTGAGCATTCAGTGTTTTCGGTACCAATCGAGACTTGACGCGTTTGAGCCACAAAATGGAATGGGCCGAATATAATTTTGACGTTATAATTTTGTAATAAAAATTATATTTTCTTGCTTTTCTTTGATGTGGTATTTGTGTACTACATTTGAAATATTCAAGTACTCAACAACTTCTAACTCAAGAGGGAATACTCAATAATTAAGGGTAATATTCAATAATTCAGGGTATATGAAGAAATATCACGATCTGAAGTTTTAAACTTTTGGTCAACTCTTGTATTAATTTATTCGTCCAAATTATAACCTATCCTATAGAATTCAACCAAATATTTCTTAATTTGGATGTTTAGAATAAATAGAATAAATTTGGGACTTGAATGGCCGAGTGTCTGGAGCTCGGTGCCACAGGTTTTGGGTTCCCGGCGGTGCCATGGATGTTTGCAAGGGTTCGGAATCCACTTTAAGCCGTAGGTCCCTGTCTCATATGACTGTAAAGCGTCATAGAGCACAATCAGATTTCTCACCCGCATCATTATCAAACTGTATAAGAGTAACTCAGCTGTAGGCACTGCAGCCTGATGTCCAATTGGCTAGATCTCTGGCCATTGGTTCCATAGGTTTCAGGTCGGCTGTGGCATGTATGTTTGTTGGTTCGGAATCCACGTTAAACTGTAGGTCCCGGTCTAATTTGCCTAAAGTATGCAGAGAATGACCGTAGGGCGACAAACTAAACCAAACCAGCTCTAAGCCCAGTGATGTAGTGTAGAGTAGTAGAAATAGAATAATTTTGATTTTTTTAATCATTCACAGACTTGATAATTTCGCTTGTACTTGCTGTAAATATGGCCACGTGCCACATGAAAAAAGCTTTGGAAATTATCGATATAATTTCTTTATATATAATGCAATGAAGAATTTGGTACTTGGAATTGTATTAATTAAAATGTGTTTTTCAAAAACTCTTGAAATTTTACATAATATTACTATCCTCCAAATGACCTCTGCTAAATGGTTCATGCGCAATTCTGATATCTCTAAAGCTATTGACATTCCTTCTTTAAAAGATTTTCTTAAACACATCTCTGTTCAATTTTTTGACACGCTTATTAATCATAAAAATACTGCCATCCAGGAGACGGACCTTTACGTTCCCAATTATGATTTAAAATGTCCGCGCGAAATTGTGATTTAATTTCTAATTTAATTTTCTAAATATTTTTTATTTTATTTTATTTGTTTCTGATTGTAAGTTAATTTTAATGTATTTGTAAATATATTCTGAGCAATTTTTATTGTTTCAACTGTATTTACCCTGTCCTATTGGAGATGGAGCCCCCAGGGGCTAAATAGCTCCAAAAGAATACGTCGACCATGAATTAAATAGGTGTTTTAGTATTTTATATTAAATCAAACGCAAAATTAAAGAATCAAATGGTTTTTATCTATCGTTATTTTTGTTATCCTTGATTATTATCATGTTAAAAACATTATTGTTCACGAATACGTATCGGTTTATACAGCTTTAGCATAATTTTAAAAGGAAACATGTGTTTGACATTAAATATCGCAGGTAAAATAAATGACATAGATAATAATCCTGCACGCAGACACAGACTAGCACATTGTTGACAAAAGATCTAATCGGCGGTAAAACAGAAAGCATTCATTATAATGCTTTACTTTTTAAAAAAAAAAAAACTAAATTGAATCAGGTTCCTTGTTTTAATCTTTCATCAAAATCTGAAAACATTGCAAATAAGCTGCCAATTAAAGTATTTTAAATGAAGTAGACATGCGATTCCACACCCTCTGAGCATCTATGATCTAAAGCAGGGGTGGCCAACCCGCGGCCCGCCTTGAATATTTTTCGGTTCCGTGAGATGTATCACACTTTTACAAAATATATTTCTTTTATAATGGCCAAAAGGAGAGAAAACCGATGTATTAAAAAATACATCATGTGTGCATCCCTATATTCAAAAATGAACTGTCGAAATCATCAGGAAAAATTAACTTTGATTCTAAAATAATGGTCTTGCGATTATAGGACAGATATTGCCTGATTTATTTATGAGTTCACAGAATAATTAAGTTATATTTTGCGAACTCATGATGCGAGGGCTATTGGAACATCTAATATAACAGGTTATATGTTTCACTTTAAGTGACCTCAGTGACCATCCCTAGATACTCACAGTTGATTGTTGATAGCAGAGCAAGCATGACTCTCAGTTGAAGTTGATAGCGCTTTTGATTCAACGTACACCTACGAATCGTTTTTTTTCTAATAATCGGCAATAAACCTATTGCGGTGTGCAAATACCCAAATTGAGATCGATTTGCAAAAGCTAAGTGAAAGAGCGGAAAAACAAATATCGTACTAGTAAAATAAATATTTTTTAATGATTTCATGGGTTTTTTTTTTATTTCATTAGTATTTATATATTTTTTAGATTTCATTTTTGATGTTACATATAGTTCTTTACAATTTGTGTTTAGTATCATTATCTGTGTTTACATGTAAGAATAATAGTAAACACAAAAAAATAACTTATTTGTGTTTCCATTTTTCACTCCAAAAAATGTCTATATTGGGTCTAAATTTAATACGGGTATATATAATTTTTGGAAATGCATCTTAACTCCGGTCCGCGGAGTTAAGATGCATTTCCAAAGTGGCCCGCAAGGTCATTTGGGTTGGCCACCCCTGGTCTAAAGTAGCGTTTTCATTTAAATTGAAAACGCTTTTAATTAGTATTGTTTTCATTGGTTTTAATTCTGGATATGAAGTGACCAATCTTCATACACAAAATAAAAAGAATAGCCTAAGAAAGATTCAAAAGTGATGTATATTTAAAAATAAAAGCGATATAAGCAGTGTTTTAAAGACCTTAATTTTTCTCACTCCCCTAAACATTGAATGTTATGCAGATATTTGAAGGTTTCGCCAGCGTTCATGAATGATTCAGTTGATAAAACAATCGACGGAAAGATGGAAATTTTTATTTGTGTGCATGTTAAATCAATAGGATAGTGAATGAAGCATTGATGAAAAGGCAGTTTGACACCATTCAAAAGAAAAGTAATACATGTTGAACCAGTCTTTAGCTTTTATTGAGACTTGGTGACCTTAACAAACTGCAGCTGTTTATTATCACCAGCAATCAAACGAGGCTCATTTTTTTGGCAGGAAGAAAGATGAAAAATAGGATGGTTTGTTTTGAAAATTAACGCTAACTTAGCAATTGGAATCAGCTAATGAACTCAAACATAATTACCGAGCAGTCATATGAAATTAATTTTTTTCAAGGTTAAAATCTTGGTCTGAAGAGCTAAATATTGCTGATTCGATTCTCGTACGAATAATTAAAAACACTATTTTTAAAATTGACTAATTAAGTGTTAACTGACTGTTAACAGACATTTCGACTTTTTTTCGTGTCTGTTTGAGCAGTCTGTACATAGCATGTGATCCTCGAATTTAAGGTGCAGTCTGATGGTCAATTGGCTAGCGCTCTAGCCTTTGATGCCACAGGCTCCAGGTACATATCCTTGCGGTGGTATGGATGTTTGTGAGTAGCTCGAAATCCACTTTAAACTGTAGGTCCCGGTCTGTTTAGCCCTGTGTGCACAAGATGACCATATAGTGACAAACCAAACATCGAAATTAAGTAAATGTTATTAGACGACCTGATGACCGAGGGGCTTGCGTTCGGGTTCGAGTCCCGGCGGTGCCATGAATGTTCGTAGTAATCCGGAATCCACTATAAATCGTAGATCACAGTCTGATATGGCCATATAGCGTAAGGGCGTGCGGCTGACAACCCTATGCCTTAAAAAAAAAAAAAAGATACACATGCTCCTGGTTCGAATTGTGGAGGTGGCATGGATGTTTGTTGCGGGTTCGGAATTCACTTTAAATTGTAAGTCCCGGTCTGTTTCGCCCTCGTGTGCACAAGATGACCGTAGATAACATCTCCTGTTTCTAAATCTGTCTAAATCACTTTCAAATGCCGCAGATGCTTCAACCACGTGTTTAAATGACACTGCCGATAGATCTTTTGATCTTATTCTGAAGTGAAATGAGGTTCGACATTCCCTCTTGTTCGATCCATATGCAACCGCTTCTGCGTAACGATTGTTTTTTGGTTGCGCAGGCCTGGTCGGTTCAGGATCGTGAGGGAAGAAACTCGTGCTCACGCGTCACGAAGCGGCGTGACGACAGCCAAGGTCGACTCCAAGATTCTTCACTTTTTTTCTTTGTTTATGATAATTTCCGAATTCAAAAGAATCGGTCCTGTTCAATTTCCGTTATCGGCCATCAGAGAGTGAACAAACAACGCAACAGAAATCGATGCAATTTGCAATACAATTACTATTTGATTCAATTACACGGGTATATCTATCGCGCAATAAATACGACGTTGGATTCTGATTCCAGTGATAACTGTTGCAAATGTGGGACACGGTATCTGCTAAGAATAATTGATTGAAAAAAGAGAAAGTATTGTAAAGTTATCCCGCGTTTTCCGTAGAAGGAATACACAGTACATAAATTAAGCGTAAATTTTACGTTACGTTACTTACGCTATCGTAAATTTTTATTGTGATGTCAGAGATTAAATCCACATTGAACCTTCATCGTAAGTGGTATCCATCAGCAATAACAGTGTGCTAGCTCCAGATTTATCTTCTGAAGGCGTGTCTACATTTGAAAGCTTAAGTTGTGAGCACCGCTTGCTAATACTCTCCAAAACTGTTTGTTCAGTGTGGAAGTTAAAGTTTGTCACCTTTCAAGAAACCAAAATTTCTGCTCCAGCTAGTATGGTTTATTGACATGCATCCAAGGGATATATCTTCCAAAAGACAACAGGGGGTCGCTCGTAAGGGGAAATAGCGGCTGTACCACAGGCTTCAGGTTCGAATCTTGGCAATGGCATGGATGTTTATGAGTGGTTCGAAATCCACGTTAAACTGTAGGTCCCAGTCTGATTAGCGTAATGTGTGCAAAAAATGACCATACAGTGTCAAACCAAAACGAAACATAAGGGGAAATAAGGGTCCCCCCTCTCCATTGAAATTGTGCGGCCTGACGGCCAATTGGCTAGTGCTCTGGCCTTTGGTATTACAGGCTTCAGGTTCGAATACTGGCGGCGGAATGGATGTTTGTTGGTGGCTCTGAATCCACGTTTAACGGGCCTGATGGCCGAGTGGCTAGCGCACTGGCACTCGGTACCACAGGTATCGCGTTTGAATCCCGGCGAATAAATGCTTGTTGGTAGTTCTGAATCCACATTAAACCGTAGGACCCTTTCTCATATGACCGTAGAGCGTCACGGAGGCCAATCAGACTTCTCACACACATCATTCCCAAACTGTGAAGGGAAACTCAGCTCTAGACACAGTAATGTGGGTGTGGTGTGGTGTAGTAGTAGTAATAAACGTTAAACTGTAGGTCCCGGACTGTTTAGCCTAAACTTTGCACAAAATGGCCAAACAAACCATTCTATTTGCAACTCCGGGAAATAGAGTAACGTGTGGGCGAAAGTTTCAAATGGAAAATGGATATTTATTAAAAACAAAACATAAAATTTTAACCTTAATCAAACATGAGGCATGCACACTCTAAACTATGTATTCGCATACGAAACTCTTATTCTTTGTTTAAAATAATAATTTGGCGTTATAGATTTCCCGTAAAAATTGAATTCAGTTAAAGCTACAGTTCTGTTGTTGAACTGTAAACCTTGAAAGGGCGTGAATATTTTATACTTCGGTCCACAATAAAAAGTTCGTAAAACACGATTTATGAATGTTTATTGTTTTATGTTCTTCGCTCGGTAATTATAGTGAAATCAAAGTTATGTTTTGTTTGGGTTGGAAAATCCTTGGAAGTTTGCGATTGTGTTGAAGTATTCCGATGGGAAAGAGTTAAATGAATTGGAGGACGGAAAAACTTTATTTTAAAAAAATCAACGTTATTTCTATTGAATCAGATTTAGAATACAATTCATTTTGAGTTCATTACGTAGTATGGGCAAATGGCTTAGCACATGTCTAAATAGCTTGAGCTTATGAATATTAATACGTTTTCTATCGTTATATAATTCTATATTGTGAATATTTATTTATTTATTTTTAATAATAAAGTTCGCCAAAATATTTCATCAGTGTAATTCTGCATTTAATTTTTTTAAAGCGGCTGACAAATACATAGAGCGTGATCTTTTATGCCATAAGGGCTGCACCAACGTTACTCACTTAGCAGTACCCTGGGGGCGCGTATTGCTTGAAGATAAGCTACGGACTCAGAGTAACAATGCCCCCGCAACGCTCTACGGTACTATTAGACCGGAATCTAGACCGGGTTTTTGCTCATACATTAACAATAATGAAAATATTTTCGAATACTACTACTACTACACCGCACCACTACTACACTACACCTTAAGTGGATTTCAAACTACTCACAAACATCCTTGCCACCGCCAGGATTCGAACCTGAAGCCTGTAGTACCGAATCAGATGCTATGCCAATGAAGAAGAAAAATAAAAGGCATGACATTTAATTTCTTAACATCTCTATGATCATCATATATACTTTAATTCAGAAATAATGTTAAATCTTATATATATATATATATATATATATATATATATATATATATATATATATATATATATATATATATATATATATATATATATATATATATATATATATATATATATATATATATATATATAGGGGGATGATGGCCGAGTGGCTAGCGCACTAGCGCTGTATACCACATGTTTCGGGTTCGAATCACGGCGGTGGTACGGTTGTTTGTAGTGGTTCGGAATCCACTTTAAACCATAGGTCACGAACTAATATATCATAGAACGTTGTGATGGTAGTGTTACTGCGCGTTCGCAGCCTATCTTCAAGCTTCACGCGCCCCTGGGTAGTGATCAATGAGCAACAGCGGTGCAGCCCTTACTTATGGCATAAACACTAACTATATCTGTATTGCCAGCTGCATTAGAACAACAACAACTTTTAATTCAGAAATAATGATAAATACTTGTTACTCTTTTTGCGGCTAAGTGCCTTATATGTAATTATTTCAATATAATATTTAACTTATTTGTTCATCATTATGCAAACATGTATCGTGTTTCTTACTCCACATGTAAATGGTCATGTTTTAAGTTCTGCTGTATATTAGGTTAGTAGAGTAAATAAACGTTGGCGTGCGGCATAACTCACAAAACGAAAAAGTGTTACTGATCGCTATTGTCCATTCTCTTTGATGTTTTGCATTGTGAGTATCATTGGTCGGGCCAGAGATCGACATCGCGTTCCACCCCATTCCTTGCGTACATTGCGCAAGGCCCCGTGTGTCTTCCAGTTGAACGTCATTACGGGCGTTCATTGAATCGACAACAGGGCGTTGGATTCGTTCTCAAATCGGTTCAGCGCACCGCCCTCGCTATCAGCAGGCCGCATCGAAGGGCTGAAGGTCAAAAGGTGACCCCAACTCTTAATGGTTCAAGACACTCTCTGTTTCTTGAATAGCTAATGCATCGATTTGTTTGCAGATTTTAGTTAGATTTAAGGGTCGTTATTTTTCCCGCAATGAATCGGAAAATGAAATATGAACGAGTTGTCAGTTAAGATTCGAATTTGAACATAGTTTGGAGTTGGAATTTTAGCAAAATAAAAAGGGTGGGAGTCCCTTTTAGGCATCATTATTCAAATTGGTTCATTTGTTTAAGATAATTGTTCCACACGCATTGTTTGGTTTGGCTATTTGGTACTGAGATTGATGCGTTTCGCAATCTGACGGTGTTGGGTGTTGCTTCCAATGTGTATTGTTGCGGGATTTTTTTAACGTGTAGTCAAGTTAACGAAATATTTAATGAAAACGGCATTGAATTGAAAGGTAAGAAATGGGAAAACCAAATACTATAAAATAAAGCCTATCCAATCCCACTAGGGCAGGGTTGACTAACCTAAATGATCTTGCGGGCCATTTTGGAAATGCATCCTAACTCCGCGGGCCGCATACAAAATTATATATTCCCTTATTAGATTTAGATCCACTATGGACATTTTTTGGAGTGAAAAATTGAAACATAATGGCTTATTATTATGTTTACTATTCATACATGTAAATATTGAGACAATATAATAATAATAATGATGCTAAACACACATTGTAAAGAAATGTATAACACTAAAAATTAAATATTAAAAATATATAAATATGAAAGAAATAAAAAATTAAATCATTAAAAAAATATTTATTTTACTAGTGCTATATATCTTTCTCCACTCTTTCACTTAGCTTTAGCAAATCGATGCACGAGCATCATGATTTCATTTAATATAATTTTATTATTCTGCGAACCCATAACTGTAAAACCTCATGAATAAAACAGGCACTATCTGTCCTTATATTCGCAAGAAATCAAAGTTCATTTTTTCATCATTTCAACAGTTCATTTTTTGAATAGATGGATGCACACAAATTTTTATACATTGGCTTTCACTATTTTGGCCGTTATAAAAATAAATATATTCTGCAAAAGTGTCATAAATCCGGTCGTGGCTGGAAAAAATGTTGGGTCGCAGGTTGGCCACCCTGTACTAGGCTATACTTTACCGAAGACCAGCATCGAATGTGTTTTAATAATAGGATAACATCAATCCAAAGCTAAAACAGTTTTGTTTTTTATTACTTATTAGATATATTTTATTAAATTTTATACATTTCACTTTATCTCTCAGAGAGAAAAATGCAATTCTACGAAATTTTGCCTAACGTGAATCCAATTTCGAAGTCCAACGATCTGTCCAAATGATTTCGCATTCAAGTTGGCAATAAGATTAGTGAAAAAAAATTTTTTTTTTTTTTACTTTTAATTATCTTGAATTTTTTTCATTTCTTCTACAGACGTAAACTAGTTTTGGGGACTGTTTTTACTTTCACAATAAACATTTGATTAAAGAGATGCTATCAAACTCCTGCTAAGAATTTTCTAGTCATCTCGACTTTACAAGGAATTTTATTTTAGACGTACGCATTGTTTAAAGTTGTTGATTTATTTTACTGCCACATAGTAGCTAAAGTATTCCGAACTTTATACAAAATTTGCAGGAGACTTGTGACTGAAGCGCCATATATCTACATAATCGGCAGAAACCTTGCATCAACCATCAAGAGTCATTCGATTCTGTCTTTTCAATCGATTAGTGCCAACATTCCATAGAGTGTGCTAGGAATTTGAATTCATTAGAGTTGTCTGATATCAATGAGAATTTCTCGAAAATTGACTGAAAATGACTTGTGGTGAAGGCATCCTTTGTAAAAATGTTTTGTAAGATAACGTTTAATAACGAATCTCTTTTGCTTCTTTACTAATGATATTATCCGTATAAAAGTTTAAAATGATTCAGAAACAAATTCAGACCAGCTGATCTGAATTGCTCAATGCAGCCTAAATGCAGCTCAAATTGCTGAATGCAGTCATTCACCTAAGCTTGGTATCAGCATCGGTAATTTGTCATAATGATGGGTATGATAGGCAGAATGTCGATATGTGGAGGAAGTGTTACAACCCTCACTTAATCATTTCTTGAGAGGATACAAAATGTTCTTTGTCAACAAGAGAATTCGTGGCCAAAAACAATGAACATAATCATTTAATTTTTACAATACATCCAAACATTTCTTTGGACATTGAGACATTCAGATCTTTTTAAGATCTTCGACCAGCGTTTAAATTATTCATCCCAGCCTCAGAGTATGAGCTACAGAGAAGGTTGATGTGAAATCCTTTCCTTAATGTCTCAAAACATGTGGCCAAATAATGATCGAATCTATAACGTGTGAATTTGTTGGTTTCTTTTTCCAATATTTCAGAATTTTAACTTGTGCAGCACGTAAATTAAACGAACATAGATTAAATAAATAAATGCAAGATTGCTGCATAAGAATGAATTGAATGTTGTTAAAGTTTTACTGATGATCAAAATGATAGGATAAATATATAATAGAAGATATGATAAAAATAGGATACAAATTTGCTCTCTGCTTTACAGTAAGTAGAGTTTTTAGTTCTACAGAATTTCAAAGGCATTTCAAAATTTTAATACCGTATTTTACTGATATGTAATTATTTTTGAAAAACACAAATCATGAGTTATTTTTATACATCCATTTTTTAAGGCCAATTATTCTGTAAAATGCAACCTGCAGGCGAATAGATGATTGCGCAAGGATTCTGTTTGGGTCAAAAATATAATTTGCCATCGTTACGCTTGCCTGGATTTCCTTGGTCAGCGGCGTTGCAGTTGAGGGCAAACTTTACAAAATCAGCCCTGTGGTCAATGCATAAACAAGACAATTAGGTGCAATTTCTCATTTCTTGTTACTGTAATTTGGCTTGTTTATTTGTTGATTTATTTCTTTGAATGGTTTGCTTGACTATTTGAGTCTCTCTTTTCCAAATTTAAAGTCGTTTCAAGGAAAGCATGCGTGAAACAAATAATACTCTTCATAATTTAAATAAAAATTGTTATTTTTAAATAATTATTTTCTTTTTTAATAATTATTTCCATTATTAAAGATTTTATTTTGATGTTGGTGAGAATTATTTCCTTTTTTTTTTTTTTATTTATCAATAATATTTTTATTGCTACTTGGTTTATGATCAGTCTTTTGAAGTTCTGTATTAATCTTAATTCGAATTTTCCAGAATATTATTAAATTTTACTTGTTTATTTTATAAAATTCCGATTTTAAAAGCAATTTCGTACATATACTATGTAGATTGATAGCAGAGCAAACCAGCATCTTAGTTGAAGTTGTTAGCGCTTTTGGTTCTATCTGCACCTGTGAACCTTTTTCTTTTCTAAAATTAAATTGGCCTAACAGAAAACACGCTCAAACTTAACGGACCCTAACCTGCAACACACATTATGATGTGTAAATTTCCAAATTGCGATCTATTTGCGAAAGCCAAGTGAAAAGTAGAGAAACAAATATCACAGTAGTAAAATAAATATTTTTTAATGAATTCATTTTTTGTTTATTTCGTTTTTATATTTATATATTTTTATATTTCATTTTGAGTGTTATATATTTCTTTACAATGTGCGTTTAGTATCATTATTACTATTATGTTTACGTGTAAGAATAATAGCAAACACAAAAAATAATAGCTCATTATGATTCAATGTTTCACTCCAAAAAAAATTTCTATAGCAGGTTTAAATCTGATAGGGGATAGATAATTTTATATGCTGCCCGCAGATTTAAGATGCATTTCCAAAGTAGCTCGCTAAGATCATTTCGGTTGGTCACCCTGGTCTAAATCTTCTGGTTAAATATAAAAACCACGTAACACTTAAATAAAGCGTGAAGGATTTCTTTTCAAAGCAAGCAGTTTAGATAAAAGTTCTACGTGCATGGAAAATGATTGATTTATCTTAAGAATACTGGAAAAATAGGTCTCTGTATTGATCTTGCCAACATTTGATTCGTGCGAGTTCTATTTGCCCCTATTTTCTAATTACTTTATATCCTAATACCCACTAAAAATATGCATCAAAAATAATTTTCTTTTCAAATGTATCGATATTTTTAGGCAACTAAATATTTTCACTTTTAGAAAACGCTCTTTTCTAGATTAATCTTTCATCTATAACACACTCATTTCTCTTTTGTAAAAAAAAAATAAGTGCTCTTTTCATCATTTGAATGGACTCGAGTGAAAGTGGTTTTGAATGAATCGAAAAGCAACCGATTTATTCCTAATTCGAAAACCCGAAATAACGGCTCGAAATTCCACGGGAAACATTGACCGCACGTCGGCCGAGCGTGACCAATGAGAGAGGGCTTTCTTAACCCACTTTACGTCGAGCGATCCAATTAGCCGATGATTTTCCGAAAGTGTTCGCGGGCGGGGATTTAAATCTTGCCTTCGCTAATCCCCTGTGATGATTGCTTTGTGTACATTTATAGATTGTTTACGATTGGATCACTTCCCGATGACGTCACGCCAGGATTTGGAATTCACGGAATTTGAGGAAATATGAATGATTCTATGAGAGATGGCCAACCCAAATGATCTTGCGGACCACTTTGGAAATGCATCCTAAATCCGCTTGTCGCTTTTAAAGTTAAATATCCCCACATAAGATTTAGACCCACTATAGACATTTGTTTGGAGTGAAAAAATTGAAACATAATGAGTTGTTATTTTTCGTGTTTACTAGTATTCTTATATGTAAAAAGATAATACAGCAATGAAACTAAACGCACATTGTAAAGAAGTATATAACACTACAAATGAAAAAAAAATATAAATATAAATGAAATAAAAAAAATGAAATCATTAAAAATATTTATTTTACTAGTGCGATATGTGTTTCCCACTCTTCACTTACTTTTTGCAAATCGATCTCCATTTGGGTATTTGCACATCGTAATGGGTGCTGCAGGTTAGCGTACGTTATGTTTGAGCTTGTTTTGTGTTGGGACAATTTCGTTTTCGAAAACACGATTCGCAGGTGTAAGTTGAACCAAAATCGCTAACAACTGAGAGACTGGTTTGCTCTGCTATCAACTATATGTATCTAGGGATGGCCACTGCTCCACTGAGGTCACTTAAATTGAAACATTAGATGCTCTATTAGATTACCTGTTATATTAGATGTTCCAAGATGCGCGCGCATTATGATTTCGCAGAATATAATTTAATTATTTTTCGAACTCATAACTGTAAACTCTTAAATAAACATGCACTATCTATCATATATTCTCAAGAATATTAGTTTAAAATCAAAGTTAATTTTTTTCTCCTAAATTCGACAATTAACTTTTTGAATATAGGATGCACACAATATATGTATTTTTTTAATAAATTGGTTTTCACCTTTGGCCATTATAAAATAAATAAATACATTTTGTAAAATGTGATAAATCTGCGATATTCAAGTCGGGTCGCTGGTAGGTATCATTATTATTATATCATCTATGTTTACAAGTAAGAATAATAGTAAACACAACAATAGTAACTCACTATGTTTCGATTTTTCACTCCCAAAAAGATGTCTTTTAGTGGGTAAATCTAATAGTGGGATATATAATGTTATATGCGGCCCGCGGAGTTAGGATGCATTTCCAAAGTGGCAGGCAAGATCATTTGGGTTGGCCACCCTGGTGTAGGGAAAATTCAGCAAACGTCAATATGACATTCCATCGAAACTGAATAGAAAAAATGAATTTTTATTCAAATACGTGAAAAACCAGTCGATAAAACGGTAAAGAAAATCGTTGATAGTTCTGCAATTAATTTACTGTTTCTCAAACAATTCCCGAATTGGAAATAAGGTCAGAAACTCCCTTTTCTCTAACTTAGTTAGTAGCTTTTAGGTCGCGAAAGTTTAATCATTCGAGGAATCGAAAATTTCAGACAGCAACATTAAAAAACGAAAAAAAAACTTTAATTATAATTATGCACATTTTTTGTGACCACTGAATATCGGTGGGCCGCATGGTTTACAATCTCACCTACAGGCGATGAAGAGAGGATATCACCTTTAGGGAGGACGTTTTAGAGTTTAAATACCCTATCTTTTTATATCTTATGCTACTATACAGCACACACCACATCTCATCACATCATTCTGTCTAGAGTTGAGTTGCCTTTTGATAGTTTGGGAATGATGTGAATGAGAAGAAGACTGATTGGGCTCTGTGACACTCTACGGTCATACGAGACCGGAACCTACTGCTTAAAGTGGATTCCGAACCACTACAAACATCCATGGCACCGCCAGGACTCGAACGCGAAACCTGCGCCAGAGCGCTAGCCACTGCCATGAGGCATATCATTGAGGCCCTTTCATATCGTACAGGAGAAAATCAGAAAATCTTCGCTCTCCACTCCTCCAGACAGCCTGGTTATCGATGCTAGATGCTTCATGCACGTTCTCGCAATTGCCATCAAGCCTCCTCGTTTCTGATAGCAGCAGCAATTTTGAACCAGCTGATCACGCTATTACTGCGCCAACCATTTCGCACATTAACATCTCATTTCTAAATTATTTTTCTTAAGTGTTCTCCAACGCCTTTCCTTCTACCTGCCAGGTACTACAGGTTTTGGGTTCGAGTCTCGGCGGTGCAATGGACGTTTGTCCTTAGGTCCCGGTCTAACAGGATCATAGAGCGTTGCGGGGTTAGTGTTACTCCGCATCCATAGCTTATCTTCGAGTTACACGCGGCCCCTGGGGTAGTGCTAAGGGAGTATCGTCGGTGCGATGCTTGCCTTAAGGAATCAAAGACAACTGTCTAAATGTTTGCCAGTTGCATTAGAAAAAAAACATTAAATTTCACTAAAAAAAAATTAATAGAGAATTGCATTGCTGAAATATTTTGGCGAACTTTAATATTAAAAATAAATAACCAAAGGTTTCGGGTTGGGAGTCCCGGTGGTAAAAGCCACGAATGAATGTTTGTGAGTGGTTCGGAATCCACTTTTAAACTGTAGATCCTGGTCTGTTCAGTCCAAAGTGTGCACAAGATGAACGTAGAGGGACAAACCAAACAGTCGCCTTTCCTGACATTATTTCTGTCATCTTCTTTTCAACATTTGCCATGCGTCTCCTTTCAATGACTTCTGAGTCATCTTTCGTGAAGACACACACAACAGTTCACTTGTCTCACTTGGCAGCTTTTCATCAAGGTTGATTACTGCTGCCTTCATACATCTCTCGCATGCACACGTTCCTCTTCATTTCTGAAACAGTGTCATTTCAATGCCACATTTAAAAAAAAAAGGAGAAAATACATCACTGATTGATTCTTTTTCCGAGCGGCCGATCTCTGTCGATCACGTTGAACGGTTCAATGTCCCAATCCAGTGCTCTGCTTCTGCTGATCAATCGTGCCGATTCGTTGAGCACCTTGTTGAGCTTTTTAGGAGAAAGCAGCTCTCTCTCCTGGAACACATTAACCTTGTGTTTACTCAATAGATTGATTTTCTTCTTCTTCTATTGGACTTGCAGTCGCCCCTTGATTGGTACTCGTTTGAAGACGTTTTACCAATGGTGTTTTTAGTGTTTATAGTATTCAAGTGAAAGCTATCATTTCAAATATTCGTTCAAAGATTATTTGTAATTGATTTGAAAATCGTAATGATTTGAAACTAAAGCTCTGTGGTTTGTGGTTTCCAAATCATTACGATTTTTTAAGATACAAATTTCCATTTACCTACATATGTAGTTCATTTGAAAATCGTAATGATTTCAATGCATTTTTTTACGATACATATTTCCATTTACCTTCTTATGTAGTTCATTTGAAAATCGTAATGATTTCAATACGGTTTTTTAAAGATACAAATTTCCATTTACCTTCTTATGTAAGTTGATTTGAAAATCGTAATGATTTCACTAATACGATTTTTACGATAAATATATACATTTTACCTTCATATGTAGTTGATTTGAAACTAAATTCCTGTGGTTTGTAGTTTCAAATCATTACGATTTTTACTTTTACAAATTTCCCGTTTACCTTCTTATATAGTTGATTTGAATATCGTAATTATTTCAATACGATTTTTTTAGATAAATTTCCATTTACCTTCATATGTAGTTCATTTAAAATCGTATTGATTGAAAACTAAATTCTGTAGTTTGTAAAA
>BPLR01009627.1:0-75124 GCA_021605095.1 Caerostris extrusa | reverse complement strand
TAATATTTATTTATTTATCAAATAATATTTTTTATTGATAATAATAATATATGCCTATCAGACATAGATGGTAATATAATAATGATATAATTATTTTGTTGAAAATTTTCTTATAATTTTGAATCTTCATATTTTCTTAACTAATTTTACCAAAGCAAAATAGACATCATATAGCTTAAACTGTTTTTCTGGCAAGATATTCTTGCGAATAAATAAATATTTTTCAACCATTATTTACTAAAATGGATATATAGAAATCTAATAATGTATAATATAAAATTATAAATGTAAAAGCACAGCAATATTTGAAAAATTTCGAGTAAAAAATTAACAAATCTTAAAACTTCAGTGCTAAAAATTTTAAGGTAGTAAAAAAAAATCCCCACTATTATATGAAATTTCTTTACACAATTGTAGTAAGTGGAATTTCTAAACATAAAAAATAATAATAATAAATAAAGTCTTCTTACTATAACTGATATTTTAGAATTGTCTGTAACGAGAACTTAAACTCATAAACTGATCTTTTCTGATTATTTTACAAAGGTACTGCAAATTTACAATCATTAATTTTATTTCATTATGTAATGAATATTAGAATTACATCTATTATTCGTATTTTAGATTGCATCAGTTATATAAGCTAAGTTATAAGTTTAGAGATTGTATTTAGTTATAAGCTCATTGTAAAATGCAGGAAATATAATTTGCTATTCCTCAATAACATAGATTTTATTTTCTCATATTAGTCCTTACATGTTTATATGTTCTCAAGCTCTTGCGTGCAAAAGCACATCAGGAATATACAATAATACACAGCATAGAAAGAAATTAAAAGATTCACTGAATAAAAAATTCAGAGCAAATGAGAAATATGAAATGCTTTCTATGAAATATCAAGAATATGCAACATTGTACAAAGGGGGATTGAATGGTCATAGGACAAACTTTGAGGGGTTATGCAGCTTACTGAAACATTTTTTTATGTAGGAATGTAAGGGGAAACTGACTCTTTGAGGTACGAACACAGAAAAGAGACATGAAAAGAAATGCATCGTTCATTTACAGTATCATTTCAAAAGTATCATTGTTTATTTGCAATGTCATATCATATCATTCATTTTTTACTATATCATTTTTTCTTTGATTCAATGTTTACAATAAATGTTCAAAATGACGTCCATCCACAGTTATGCATGCTTGGTAATGCAGAGGGAGTGATTGGCGAACAGATGCCAGGCTTGTAGCCGCAATGGATAGTCGAGCAACGGGGTCTCTCACATGAGTCAAAGAGATTCTCATCTATGAAACAGAGTACAAACGCAGATTAAGATTAAATAAAGTGAGATTCAGAATTACCATCCAGAAGAATTGAAACTCATCACGTGACAGGTATGAGTTGGAGTACTGTGTTTGGTTGTTGCGGGAAATTCGTTTGATAGTGTGTTTGTTCCTCAACGAGTCACTTCCAAATCTACATTCCCGTACAAAAATGTAATGTCTTAAAGTAAGCTATACCACTCTACAAAGTTTGAACAGCCTTATGGCCAACTGGCTAGAGTTCTGGCCATTGTAACCACAGCTTTCATGTTTGAATCCTGGATGTGCCATGAATGTTTAGTAGTGGTTGGGAAAATCCACATTAAACTGTTGGTCTCGCTCAAATTATCACACAGTGTGCCAAAATGATCGTAGAGCGAAAATGAAACCTATGTCCCATGACTTTCAATTTACTCTGTATATAAGCACTTTATTTGAAAATTAACTTAGAAAACCACACAAAATTGCGAGAGACAAATGAATGCTATCACAAGTTTTCATGGAATGTGTGTATCGTCAAATTTAGAAAAATTAAATTTAAAATTTGGCCGATTTCTTTGCAAATTAGATGAAATTTGAATTTGTTGTTGAACGACAACAATTGCAAGTAGTGAAATTTTACTACTTAAAAAATTAAGAAAAAAACATCATTGCATTCAATGCACAGAAGAATCACAAGTTAAAATGAATTGATAGCAGAAATCCACTGCACTACAAAACATATTAAAAGATTTAAGGATTTAAACCAAACATAAAATAAAAAAAAAGCCAACTATCTTAAAGTGAGGTTTACTTAATCAATTGAAGATTTTAATGACGAGGGAAAAATTAATTAGCAATCATATTATTACTTTTAATGACTCCTGGTGATGTTTTCTCAGTTTAATTAACGTTCTTAACACTCTCTTCTTTTTTCTTTCTTTTACTTTTTTCTGAGGTAAAAGCGTTTTGATTAATTGATTTCTTAAGATAACAGTTAAATATAATTGGTGCCTGTTAATTTTTTTTTTTAATTTACAAGTAAGTAAGTATTAATGCAATCTTAAGCCTCAAAACATTTTTTTAAATATTTTTTTAAAAATTAAATACCCAAATTAATAATTATTTTTTAATTGTCGCTAAAATTACACTACTACTTATTAAAAAACACACTCTCCAGGAAAAAATAATTAGGTCATAAGAATATGATATATATTTGTTTGTTTTTTAATTTATTCAAAAGTAAACATTTCTTTAGCTCAAATAGCCGTCAGCTTTGTATAACATCAATGGAAAAGCAAATATTTAACTTTTACTTTCTTAGAATTAAATATTAATAGATTTAAATAGTTCGCATCTAAAGTTATTTTTTAGTTTCCTACAAAACTGAAATTTTTTTTATTTATGTTATAGATTAAAATATCCATAGATGTTGCAGCATTTTTTTTCTCACGAGAACAGTCGTGGCATTTCATTCCTAGGAGAGAGGAATGTATGCTATTTTACAAATATGTAACAAACCCATCACTCAAATTTGATGACAGACGAGCTTTTAATGGGATAGTTATATTACATACAATTATATTTTTGTACTAATAAGAACAACTTGTCACTCAAATCCGATAGCAGATATTCGGTATCATATATAATGAGGGAATTTTGCGAATGTTGTGTGATATTCACAGGTCAAAACAACTACAAATTAAATGTGATATACTACGAGTTGTTCCATCGTGATGGGTGAAAGACCTGAGCTGAGAAATGTCTATTCCAATGAAAAGTGAGGGAAGCTGATTCCCTCCCCCTCTTGCATTTAAAGAAGACTTTTTTGATGAAAAGAGAGAGAGTTATAAGACGAGTCCAAAAGAAGTGTTTTCTTTTATCTGTGAAGTGTCTGAATAGGCCGAAGTTTTCCGCCTGTTTTCAAAGTGAGTCCCTTTGTGACTGCATGAATCACGCCGTGTGATAGTTAAGGTCTGCCGCAGACCGAAGTTTAGATTCGTCGTAGACTCGAGCATTCAGAAAATCTCCGAACATGGATAAAACTGCACTTGTCAATAAAATTATCTTTAATTTTCACTTTTAGCAGAGTTCCGTAAATATATATATAGTGTTTGTATATGAAAATTAAAGTGTTCCCATGAACCTAAAAGTGACTCTCTTCTTAAAGCCAAAATAAGTCTAGAAAAGGCCGAGACATTACAATGTATTGAACTAATTTTCTGAATATCATTATCAATTCATCCATATTCATTATATCTTCTGTGTTTAGTTAAACAAACAGGTTATATATTTTTTACAGTTCAGAATTTATATTATTTTTATTATTTTTATTATTATTATTTTATATTATTAGTATTTAGTTATTATTTTTTTTTTTAATAAAATTTTGCATTTAATTATGATACTTGCAGTTATCATATGACGTCATAAAAATTATCTATATCCAGAATATATATAAAATTGCTTTATAATATATTAAAAATGTTTCAGCAAATCATTCAAAAAGAGAAAATAATTCCATTGAAGAAATAATACACGAAAGAAATGTCAACTACGAAATATAATGTTTTTCTTTTATTGTCTGCAATTAAATTCAGTGCAACAAATTATAGTTGTCTTTCAGGGAATAATTTAAACAAAATGTAAATAAGTCAAGGACGACCTTTCTGCTTGTATATCGAAGCTCAAATTGAAAAAAAAGTAGAGAAGAAATGTTGAAGAATTACGCAAAAAAATTTGATCGAAAAAATGAATCCAAGCGGGGAAAATATTTTAAAAAATGCTTCTTTATGCATTCTTGTTTTTCATCCAAACTTCCTACATCTGGCATTCCTGATCACAATCTGCCAGACACAAAATATATGGAAGGCATTCCGGCCCGACGGCTGCGCGACAAAAACTCAGGAGTAAACATAGGAGAGAATGGAGCCAGGTCTTGGCCGACAGGCATATATTTAAAACTCTGCCCTTCATGGCCGATGCAGACGCTAGGGGTGGGAAAATACTTTGGCGCCTTTCGACATACCCCCACATTCTCCCTCCCTCCTCCTTCCAACAACTTGAATTTTGATTAGACCACCATCTTAGTGTTATCTTGCGCCTTCGATAAATGCATGAAAAATGAAATCAGATTTTAAACTGTCAGCGACACGAGTTTGATGGCATGTTACAAGCAGAGTGCGTGTCGACTTCTTCTTCTTCTTTTTGCATCTTCTTCCTTTTTCCCCTTGTTCTGCATATAAAAGGAAAACAAACGAAAAGGCTCCATTGGAGACAGAATGGGAATATAAGATATATATCTTTCTGTCTATCTATCTCCTTTTAAATGAGGAGATGGGCCTTGCTTGAATGGAAGTATGCGTTCCAAAGTTCCACTGTGCACTCTGTGCATAAAATGACTAATAGCGATTTGATAATAGGAATCTTCTCACATCTGCGGGACTGAATTGCATATCATTATCTGTTCACTCTGTCTTTAATAGCATGTCTTTGAATTGGGAATTGAACAAAGAGACTGAGATAAATAAAAAAAATGAAATTAGAAAAAAAGATGATTTCGAATTAAATTCATCTGATTACTTTCTCTGGCAGAGTAAAAAGAAGCGATTTGAGATCTAGTACTTGCCCAATTTATTCTTTAATCCTTTTTTCCGTCTGAACAACCCTTAAAATTAACAGTCAAATAATGGTGATATAAAAGTTTGCACAAGCGCTTTATATTACTCTTTTCTTTGAAGTAGCTGAAAGATTCGATGGTATTTGAATTGTATTTTTATGGATATTTTCTTAATTGTCGAAATAATTCCTATTGAAATTATTCAAATCATTTAATCACTGTTACTCTTAAGGTATTTATGTTCTGTGATGCAATATCAATAAGGCTTTATAAAAATACTATGCAGTGAAATTGCAACACATATTTCACACCATATTATAATTGATAAAATTCTAATTATTGTGAATTTGGCAATTAACATATAAATGATCATGAAAATCCGTGTATGAGGTGTGAAGAATTTCTATTATTTCATTAAATTCAAATAGCACAGAAAAGAATTAGCAAAAACAAATTAAGTATTTATCTATAATAAGCCTATAAAATGAAAATTTCTATATCACCTATTTGAAACGTATTAATGCTACTTAATATCTTCAGGTCTAATATTAATGTTAATAACTTTTTAACGTAAATTTATTTATGTATATCAAAAACAAATGATGCATAAAGAACTAATAATGAAACTATTAAAGAACTAATAAAGAACTAAGAATAATTAATGTTTTGTACCTGAAGTTTTCAAAATTATCATCACCATACAGAGTTTATATTTTTTATTTTTTTGCAACTATAATTTATATTTTTTTCATTGGAAAATTTGCTCATTTATTTTTTTGAATATGTTTGTTAACTCATGACGTAAATTGAAGTTTTATTTGAATGTGTTTTTTGTGCTATTAAAATATTATTTGCTTCTATTTTACAACAATTTAATTTAGCAAATAATTTTATGCTATTTTCAAAAATTGAACTAATTTTCAGAATATTATTATCAATTCAGCAGAATTTTTATTCCATCTGAGTTTTGTTAAACACACATATTAAATTTTTTTTTTTTACACTGTAGAATTTATTAACAAACTTTTTCTTTTTTAAATAAAACTTTGCATTTAATTATCATGCATATAATTAATGCCTTTGTAAAAATAAATTATCGATATAATGAAAAAAAAATTTAAAAGTGATTCATAATGAATTCAAAATGTCTCCTTAAGTCCTCCGACAAATTGAATTCAAGAAATAATATGCGAAAAAAGAAATGTCTACTACGAAATATATTGTTTTTCTTTATTGTCTGCATTTCAATTGAGTGCAACAAATTATAGTTGCCTTCCGAGAATAATTTAAACAAAATATAAATAAACCAATGAAGACCTATATCCGTGGCTGTCAAACTCAAAATAAAAAAAAAGAGAAGAAATATTAAATAATGACACAAAATTCAAGATTCAACAGCTGAAATTTAATCAAAAGAATGACAAAAAATGTATTCAATCTGGCAAAATATTAAAAATAAAAACTGCTTTTTTATGCATTCTTGATTTTCGACCATCCTTCCTACATCTGGCATTCTTCATCACAATCTGCCAGACACATAAATGCATGCAAGGCATTCTGGCACGACGGCTGAGCGTCAAAAACTCAGGAATATACATCGGAGAGAATGGAGCGAGGTCTTTGCTGACAGGCATATATTTAAAACGCTGCCCTTCATAGCCGATTAAGACGCCAGGGGCGAGGAAAATACTTTGCCGCCTTTCGACCACCCCTTCCCCATTCTTCCCATAACCCCCCCCTTCCAACAACTGGAATTTTGATTAGCCCTCTATCTCCGTGTCCCCCCATCTTGCGCCTTCGATAAATGGATGTAAAAGAAATCTGATTTTAAACTGCCAGCGACACGAGTTTGGATGGCATGGTACCAACAGAGTGCGTGTCGACTTCTTTTACTTCTTCTTCTTACTGCATCTTCTTCGTTTGCCTGTTCTGCATATAAAAGGAAACAAACGAAAAGGCTCCATTGGACACAGAATGGGGATATAAGATATATCTTTCTCTGTTTATCTATCTCCCTTTAAATGAGGAGATGGGCCTGGCCTGAAAGGAAGTATGTGTTACAACGTTCCACAGTGCACTCGTATATAAAATGACTCTAATAGCGATTTTAATTTTGTTAAACACGCATATTAAATCTTTTACACTGGATAATTTATTAACAAGCCTTTTCTTTTTTCAATTTTGATACGTGTAGTTATTGTATGTTTCTGAAAAAAACATATTATCTACATTCAAAAGCAATTTAAATTTGCTTCGTAAAGAATTCAAAATGTCTCAGTAAATCATCGAACTAAGAAAAATGAATTCCACGGTAAAAAATATATACGAAAGAAATGTCAACTACGAAATATAATATTTTTTTTATAGTCTGAATTTAAATTGAATGCAACAAATTATAGTTGTTTTGGGGGAATAATTTAAGCAAAATATAATAAATAAATGAAAAACTTTTATGCTTACATATCAAAACTTAAAATGAAAAAAAAAAAAAAAAAAAAAAAGAAAGAAAAAGAAGTAGAAATATTAAAGAATTACACAAAATCCAAGATTCAACAACTAAAATTTAATTTAAAAAATGACCAAAATTTTCCCAATCGGGGAAAATATTAAAAAAAAAAAAAAAAAACATTCATGCATTCAAGTTTTCCATCCACCTTCCTACATCTGGCATTCCTCATCACAATCTGCCAGACACATAAATATATGCAAGGCATTCCGGCAGGACGGTTGGGCGTCAAAAACTCAGGAATAAACATCGGAGAGAACGGAGCGAGGTCTTGGCTGGCAGGCATACATTTAAAACTCTGCCCTTCATAGGCGATGAAGACGCTAGGGGCGGAAAATATTTTGTCGCCTTTCGACCCCCACCCCACCCCCTATTCTTTCTGTAACCCTCCCCTCCCCCTCCTTCCAACAACTGGAATTTTGATTAGCCCATCATCTCAAAGTCCCGCCATCTTGCGCCTTCGATAAATGAATGTAAATGAAATCTGATTTTAAACTGTCAGCGACACGAGTTTGGATGGCATGTTACAAGCAGAGTCGACTTCTTTTTCTTCTTCTTGCATCTTCTTCATTTCCCTGTTCTGCATATGAAAGGAAGACAAACGAAAAGGCTCCATTGGAGACAGAATGGTAATATAAGATCTCCCTCTCTGAATATCTATCTCCTTTTAAATGAGGAGATGGGTCTGGCTTGAAAGGAAGTATGCTTTCCAACGTTCCACTGTGCACTCGTGTATAAAATGACTCTAATAGCGATTTAATAATGAGAATCTTCTCACATTTGTGGGACTGCATTGCATATCGTTATCTCTTCACTCTGTCTTTAATAGCAAGTCTTTGAATTGGGAACTGAACAAAAGGCTGAAATAAATAAAAAAAAAAAAATAAAATGAAATATAAAAGATGAATTGGAAGGAAATTTCTCTGATTACTTTCTTCGCAGAGTAAAGAGAAGCGATTAGAGATCTAGTACGTGTCCAATTTATTCTGTAATTATTTGTCCGTGTGGACGACTCTTAAAACTTACAGTCAAATAATGGTGATATAAAAGTTTGCAAAAGCGCTTTTATATTACTCTTTTCTTTGAAGTAGCTGAAAGATTCGGTGGTGTTTTAAATGTATTATTATATGTATATTTTCTCAAGTTTCGAAATAATTTCTATTGAGTTAATTCAAATCAGTTAATCACTAGTGCTATTAAAAATTTTTAAGGTAATTAGATACTTATGATATTTATGTTCTGTGACGTAATATCAATGAAGATTTATAAAATACAATGCAATTAAATTGCTAAATCATCGTTTCACACTGAATTATAATTAATAAATTTCTCATTGTGTGGAACTTGGCAATTAACATATAAACTAATGGATATGAAAATCTGTGCCTGAGGAGTTCTATCACAAACATTTCTATTATTACACTGAAAAACATAGAATATTTATTAGATTCACATAGCGCAGTAAATAATTAACATCATAAACTAAATAAGACTATAAGGGCCATAATAATATAAAATGGAGTTTCTGTATCACTTATGTGAAACTTTTTAACTTTAATTTATTTATAAATATGAAAAACAAAAAATGATGCTTATAAAATTGAAGACATAATGCTTATAAAATTGAAGATATGAATAATATGTTTTTACATTTTTTTTTGTACATAAAATTTTCAGAATTATTATCAGCATACTGTGTTCATAATTATTTTACAATTATAATTTATATCAAATTCTTTCTTTGATATTTTATTGATTATCATGCAAGTTAGTTCAGCACGTAAATTAAAATTTTATATCAATGTATTTTTGTGATATTAAAATATTTTTTGCTTCTACGTTTGCAGCAATTTAATTTTGCAAATAATTTTATACAATTTTTAAATATTTATTTTTAGTTTGTTTTTTAAAAACGTCATTATATTAGGTAAAGTGTTATGGAAAACATAATATCATTGATAGATCTGTATTTAACTTAATTGTGGGAAATAACTGTAAAAATAATATTATTAATTATAGTAATTGTATAAAATAACTATAACAATAATAACAATTATAGTACTTGTATAATATAACTAATAGTAATTGTATAATATAACTCTAACAATAATAATAACAGTCATAGTAATTGTGTAATATAACTGTAGCCCTAATAAAAACAATTATAGCAATTGTATAATATAACTATAACATTAATAGTAACAATTGTATTAATTGTATAAAATAGTTTCTGAATTTCATCCCCAGGAGTGACGAATGTATGCTGTGGGACAAATACATAACAAACCCATCATTCAAATTTTACAGCAGATGTCCTTTTTCTAAATAAATATATTACATGCATTTATTGTTTTGTACCAATTGCGAATAACTTGTCACTCGAATTTGATAGCAGATATTCGGTATCATGTATAATGAGACTCGGGAAATTTGAGAATGTCTGTGAAACTGAGAGAGCGTTCTACGACGAGAGAGTTTGAGAGAGTTTTTCACCTGTTTTAAAAGTGAGCCCCATGTGACTTCTTGAATCACGCCGTGTGATATTTAAGGTCTGCCGAAGAACAAGGTGTTTTGATTTGTCATAGATTCGAGCACATTGAAAATATCCGAACTTGGTGTGAACTCCACTTGTGAATCAAAATATCTATAATTTTCATTTCTTTGTAAATAGAGTTCTGTATGTATGTACATAATTCTTATAATTAAAAAATCAAGTGTTCCCATGAACCTGAAATGGGATTTCTTCTTGAAGCCGTCATAAGTCGAATATAGGATGAGACATAAAAATGCATTAAACTAATTTTCAGAATATTATTATCAATTCAGCTAAATTTATTGCACTTTCCGCGTTTTGTAAAACAAACTGATATTTTTTAAACGTTTTAGAATTTATAACACAAACTTTTTTCCAACCTTCTAACTGTGATGACTCTAATAGCGATTTGACAATAGGAGTCTTCTCACATCTGAATAGGCCGGAATTTTCAGCATATTATGAAAGTGATACGGTTGTGGCTTCACGCGAATCACGCAGTGTGATAGTTAAGGTCTGCCGTAGGTGCCTGGTGTTTAGATTCGTCGTAGACTTGAAAACTTATTATCTTTAATTTTCACGCTTTGTAAATAGAGTTCTGCATATATTTATATAATGTTTGTAAATAAAAATTAAACATGTCCCATGAGCAGGAAAGTGGATTTCTTCTTGAAACCGTTATAAATATAATGTGGGCCGAAACATAATAATGTATTGAACTAATTTTCAGAATATTATTATCAATTCAGCCGAATTCATCAGACCCTCTGTGCTTTGTTAAACAAACATTTTATTTATTTTTTTTTTCACATTTTAGAATTTATGTCACAAACTTTTTTTTTTACTTATAAAATTTTGCATTTTATCATACGTGTAATTAATGCCTTTGTAAAAGAAATTATCTATATCCAGAACAAATTTAAAATTGCTTCATAAGAAAATCAAAATGTCTCAACATATCCTCCAATAAAATTGAAATTGAAGAAATAATATTAACAAAAATGTCAGCTACGAAATAAGCGATTTATAGCGATTTGATAATAGGATTCTTCTCACATCGCAATAGGCGAGAGTTTTCCGCCTGTTTTCAAAGTGACGCCTTTGAGGTTTCGTGAATCATGCCTTATGATAGTTAAGGTTTGCCGCAGACCAGGTGTTTAGATTCGTCGCAGAACAGACAACTTATTATCTTTAATTTTCATGTTTTGTAAATATACATCTATATATATATATATAATGTTTGTAAAAAAAATTAAACATGTTCCCATGAGCCTGAAAGTAGACTTCTTTTTTTTTTTTGAAGTCGTTATAAATCTAACATAAGCCGAGATACCATAATGTATTGAATTAATTTTCAGAACATTATTATCATTTCATCTATTTCTTCAGAAATTCTATGCTTTGTTAAACAAACAGGTTAATTTTTCTTTACAAATTAGAATTTATGTCACAAACTTTTTTTCTTTACTTATTAAAAATTTTGCATTTATTTATCATGCGTGTAGATAGTATATGTCTTTGAAAAAAAAGAAGGAATATAAAATTGCTTCATAATGAATTCAAAATGTCTCATCCAAACATCCAACAAAGAGAAAGGAATTCCATTGAAGAAATAACTTACGAAAGAATTGTCAGCTACAAAAATATAATGTTTTTCTTTATTGTCTGCATTTAAATGGATTGCAAAAATTGCAGTTGCATTTTCGAGAATAATTTAAAGAAAATATAAATAAATCAATGAACACCTTTATGCGTGCATGTCAAAGCTTAAAATGACAAAAAAAAAAAAAAAAAAAAAAAAAAAAAAAAAAAAAAAAAAACAAGAAATATTAAAGAATTACACAAAATCCTAGAGCTAAAGTTTACACAAAATCAACAGCTAAAGTTTAATCAAAAGAATGACAAAAAATGTATCCAGTCGAGGAAAATATTAAACAAAATGCTTCTTTATGCATTCTCGTTTTCATCCATCCTTCCTACATCTGGCATTCCTCATCACAATCTGCCAGACACATAAATATATGGAAGGAATTCCGGCAGGACGGTTGGGCGTCAAAAACTCAGGAATAAACATCGGAGAGAACGGAGCGAGGTCTTGGCTGACAGACGTATATTTAAAACTCTGCCCTTCATTGCCGATGAAGACGCTAGGGACGGGAAAATACGTTGGCGCCTTTCGACCCCCACCCCATTCTTCACATAATCCCCCTCCTTCCAACAACTGGAATTTTGATTATCCCACCATCTCAGAGTCCCCCCTCTTGCGCCTTCGATGAATGAATGCAAATGAAATCTGATTTTAAACTGTCAGCGACACGAGTTTGGATGGCATGTTACAAGCAGAGTGCGTGTCGACTTCTTTTTTTTTCTTCTTTTTGCATCCTCTTCATTTCCCCTGTTCTGCATATAAAAGGAAAACAAACGAAAAGGCTCCATTGGAGACAGAATGTTAATATAAGATCTCTCTCTGTCTATCTATCTTCTTTTAAATGAGGACATGGGCCTGGCTTGAAAGAAGTACGTTCCACTGTGCACTCGTGTATAAAATGATTCTAATAACGATTTGATAATAGGAATCTTCTCACATCTGCGGGACTGAATTGCATATCATTATCTGTTCACTCTGTCTTTAATAGCAAGTCTTTGAATAGGAACTGAACAAAGACTGGAATAAATAAAAAAAAAAAAGAAATAAAAAAGATGAATTCGAAAGGAAATTCCTCTGATTACTTTTTTCGCAAAGAAAGAGAAGCGATTAGAGATCTAGTACTTGTCCAATTTATTTTTAATTCTTTGTAAGTCTGAACGACTCTTAAAATTAACAATCAAATAATGGTGATGTAAAAGTTTGCACAAGCGCTCTATATAACTCTTTTCTCTGAAGTAGCTGAAAGATTCGTTGGTATTTGAGTTGTATTATTGTGGGTATTTTATCAAGTTTCGAAATAATTTCTATTCAGTTAAATCAAGTCAGTTAATTCACCAGCGCTCTTTAAAATTTTTGAGGTAATTATGTTCTTATGAGATTTATGTTTCATGACGTATATAGTAAATTGAAATTTTACTTTTAATGTATTTTGGTGTTATTAAAATCTACTTTTGCAGCAATTTAATGTAACAAATAATTCTACGAAATTTTTATATTTTTTTCATTTTGTTTTGTTGCAGTTATTTTATAGAATTAAAGTAAACAGTTATTATTATTTTTACAATTACTTAATACAAACACTGTAATTATTACTGTTATTGTTCCAGTTATTTTATATAAAGTTATTATTACAATAACTATAATTATTACTATTATTTTTACAGTTATTTTATACAAATATTATAATTGCCATTATTATTGCTACAGTTATTTAATACAATTACTATAATTTTTACAGTTATATTATACAATTAATATTATTGTTAAAATTGTATTATACAATTATAATTGTTACTATTAGTTATATTATACAACTACTGTAATTGTTATTATTATTGCAACAGTTATTTTATACAATTAGTATAATTAATACTATTATGTTATTTTTATACAATTAAGTTAAATACAGATCTATCAACTATATTTTTCTATAAAGCTATGCCTAATGTAATAATGTCATTAACAAAACAAAAGTAAAAAAAAAATATTTGAAAATTGTATAAAATTATTTACGAAATTAAATTGCTGCAAAAGTAGAAGAAAATAATATTTTAATAACACAAAAATACATTAAAATTAAATTTTAATTTATGCCATAAGCATTTTCAAAAAATTATCAACACAGTATGCTGATGATAATTTAAAACATCATTTACGAAAAAGTAAAAACATATTATTTTCGTCAAATTCTTTATACAATTAAAAGTTATTTAGTGCTGAAGATGTTAAGTAGCTTTTTCATATGTTCCGATTAAGTGATATAGAGATTCTATTTTATAGGCTTATAATAGCGCTGATAAATATTTAATTTATGCTTGCTAATTCTTTTCTGTGCTATGTGAATCTAATGAATATTCTATGCTTTTCAATGTAACAGAAATCTTTAAGATAGAATAGATATAGATTTTCATATACATTTATATGTTAATTGCCAAGTTCACAATAATGAGAATTTTACCAATTACAATGCAGGGTGAAACGATGCTTTAGCAATTTCACTGCATTGTATTTTATAAAGCTTTATTGATATTACGTCGCAGAACATAAATCTCATAAGAACATAATTACCTTAAAAATTTTGAATAGCGGTAGTGTTTAACTGACTTGATTTAACTCAATAGAAATTATTTCAAAACTTGGGAAAATATCCATAACAATACAATTCAAATACCAACGAATCTTTCAGCTACTTCACAGAAAAAGAGTAATATAGAGCACTTGTGCAAACTTTTATATCACCACTGTTTGACTGTTAATTTTAAGCGTCGTTCAGATGGACAAAGGATTAAATAATAAATTGGGCAAGTACTAGATCTCTAATCGCTTCTCTTTACACTGCGAAGAAAGTAATCAGAGGAATTTCCATCGAATTCATCTTTTTTTATTTCATTTCATTTTTTTTTTTTTGTTTATTCCAGTCTTTTTGTTCAGTTCCAATTCAGATAATTGCTATTAAAGACAGAGTGAACAGATAATGATATGCAATTCAAACCCGCAGATGTAAGAAAATTCTTATTATCAAATCGCTATTAGAGTCATTTTATACACGAGTGCACAGTTAGAACGTTGGAAGCGCATACTTCCTTTCAAGCCAGGCCCATCTCATCATTTAAAAGGAGATAGATAGACAAAGACAGATATCTTACATTCCCATTCTGTCTCCAATGTAGCCTTTTCGTTTGTTTGTTTTTTTTTTTATATGCAGAACGGGAAATGAAGAAGATGCAAGAAGAAAAAAAAGTCGACTCTGCTTGTAACATGCCATCCAAACTCGTGTCGCTGACATTTTAAAATCAGATTTCATTTACATCCAACATTTCATTTATCGGAAGGCTCAAGATGGGGAGACTCTGAGATGGTGGGCTAATCAAAATTCCAGTTGTTGGAAGGAGAGGGAGGGGGTTATGGGAAGAATGGGGGGTGGGGGCGAAAGGCGCCAAAGTATTTTCCCGCCCCAAGCGTCTTCATCGGCTATAAAGGGCAGAGTTTTAAATATATGCCTGTCAGCCAAGACCTCGTTCCGTTCTCTCCGATGTTTATTCCTGAGTTTTTGACGCTCAGCCGTCGTGCCGGAATGCCTTTCATACATTTATGCGTCTGGCAGATTGTTATGATGAATGCGAGATGTAGGAAGGATGGATGTGAAACAGCATTTTTTTTTAATACATTTTTTTAAACATTTTTTAATAAATACATTTTTTTTAAATTTAATTTTAGCTGTTGAATCTCGGATTTTATGTAAGTCTTTACTATTTTTTCTTCTACTTTTTTGTCATTTTAAGCCTGGATATTGAAGCATAAAGGTATTCATTGATATATTTATATTTTGTTAAAATTATTCTCAGAAAGGCAACTATAATTAGTTTTACTCAATTTAAATGCAAACAGTAAAGAAAACATGTTTCATAGTTGACTTTTCTTTCGTGTATTATTTCATTGATGTAATTCATTTTCTCTTTACTTAAATTGAAATTTTTCTAATGTATTTTTTGTTATTAAAACATTATTTGCTTCAACTTTTGCAGCAATTTAATTTAACAAATATTTCTATACAATTTTCAAATATTTTTTAATAATCCAATAATAGAAACTTATAGTAAATGCATGAAATAACTGTAGCAATAAGAATAACAATTATAGTAACTGTATAATATAACAACAACAATATTAACAATTATAGTAATGGTATAAAAAACTGTAACATCAACGCTAACAACTATAGTAATTGTATAAAATAACCGTAACAATTATAATAATTCTATAAAATAAATGTAACAATAATATTAACAATTATAGTAATTATATGTTATAACTGTAACAGTAATAACAGCAATTATTTTATAAAATAACTGTAACAATAATAGTAACTATATAAAAAAAACTCTACCAGTAATAATGAAAATCATAAGATTTGTTTAAATAATAGCATAACAATAGCAATTATATTAATTGTAAAAAATAACTGTAAATAACTAGTAACTGTAATTGTATAAAAAATAGTTATTTATTTATTTATTTATTTTTAATTGTTCTTTTCAAGCATTTTTGCAACTATAGTTTTCATTAGTCTTGTATAAAATATCCGTAAAAATAACAGTCAATTACAATAGTTGTCAAATTACTAACATTATAGTAAAAAAAATAATTGTTAAAATAAAATAGTATAAAAAATAGCTTCCTTTTTTTTGATTTTCTTTTTTCTATTTTTGGTTAAAATAAAAGTGTACTTTTCTATTTTTGATCCCGATATTATACAATTACTACTATTATTGTAATTGTATAAAATATCAGTAACAATTACAATAGTTGTATCAAATAACCGTAACAATAACAGTAACAATTATAGTAATTGTAAAAAATAACTGTAAATAATTAATAACTGTAATTGTATAAAAAATAGTTATTTATTTATTTATTTTGATTGTTCTTTCAAGCATTTTTGCAACTACAGTTTTCATTAGTCTTTTCGTCATTACTCATGTGGTTAAAATAAAGTGCTTCCTTTTTTTTTTTTCCAGGATTTTCCTATTTTTGTACTGTGTTCCCGATATTATACAATTACTACTATTATTGTAATTGTATAAAATATCCATAAAAATAACAGTAACAATTACAATAGTTGTATCAAATAACCGTAACAATAATAGTAACAATTATAGTAATTGTACAAAATAACTGTAAATAATTAATAACTGTTAACTGTAATTGTATAAAAAATATTTATTAATTTTAATATTCTTTCAAGTATTTCTGCAACTATAGCTTTTTCACTAGTGTGATATTCATTACTAATTTGGTTATAATAAAATGCTTTCTTTTTTTTTTTCCAGGATTTTTCTATTTTTGTACTCTGTTCACGATATTACCGGAGGTTTAAATGGAGATCACCATGGCATTCAAGGACGCTGTGATTAAGCCTCATTTGTTTAATGAGCTTCTCTTGAACGTGTTGAATTATACATGTATAGTCACTTCAACTGGTGCATTCCCTTGGAAAACAATACACCGTACAGGAGATGTTTAGTATTCGATTGTAAATAATGGAAGTATATAGATGTTTAAAGAAGTTTATTTATACCGTGTAGTATGTTTCTGTAGTCTATAGATGTTCCAAACAATTATTAAATTGTTATTATTTTTAAATTGTCTGCGCCATTATTTCTTGTTACACTGATTCATACAAGAAAAGTCATTAAATTAACATACACAATACGTCCATACTTATAAACAATGGCATACAATACACAATTGGCATACACATACACAGTGAAGTATTTACTGTGCATTGTCTTGATTATAATTTGAGATAAATTTCATTTCGTTATGGTTCAATCTATAAAGTATTATAATATTCAGAAATTAACAAAAAAAACTTAATGATGAATATGATATTTATCTAGAAGGATATTTTTATTTTAATAATTATTTGGAAAACATTATTTCTAAAGCTAACTAATAATATAAATAAGATAAATCATTACTCCAGAGGAAATGTATTCTTCAAATTTGACAAGTTAAACTATATATAATAATATTAACATTGAAAATAATATAAGAGTGCTCAGATTCGAAATATGTTACTGAATATATTTCTTCTACCAATTATTTCCTATTGTTCATAGGTTGTACATAGAAATACAAAAATAAGAACTTTTGAATTACCATACTGAGTGAAATAAAGCAGATAATCATGGTAAACAAAAGTATACTATAGATCAGGGGTGGCCAACCCAAAAGATCTAGCGGGACACTTAGGAAATGCATCATAACTTAGCGGGCCGCATATAAAATTATATATCCACGTATTAGATTTAGACCCACTATAGACATTTTTTATAGTGAAAATTTGAAACATAATGAGTTATTATTTTTGTGTTAACTATTAAACTTACATGTAAACATACAAGATAATATAATAATAATGATACTAAATACATTGTAAAGAAATTCTTTCGACATCACTATTTTGATATACGAACTGTTAACCGTAATACTTGGTATTCAACTGCATACAATTTATATTCTGAAGCTTAATTGAATGTTTGCTATATACTAATTACAGTGTACACTGTTCCAACACGGTTTACAGTTTAAACCCTCTGATTTGATTCAAACAGACATCAATCGTTATCGTCTATACTGAATTGACGTCAAAACCTTCAACGATATCTGAATCCTATTTAATTTCTAGATTAGAAACCTCAACAGCTTCTAAGCCTGAAATCCAGGCAATTTCCAGAATTTGTTTAGTGTAGATATAGAAATACTACTGAAAATATGTATTTATGAAACATTTGATTTTACTTTACAACCTTAAATTCTTTTTTGCAGATTTACCAAGTAAAATTTGGTCGTTTTAGTGAAATTGATTGAATCGGAACAAAAAACATTAAGAGTCATTAATGTCTTACTTTTATATACTATTTGTGAAACGTTATGGGTATTATAAAAATTTAAACTATGCGTTAAAAAAATTTATTTATCACATGAGAAACTTCTTGAAATACCATTACAAATCTTATTGTAGAAAGCAAGTAATCTTTTTAAAAAAAGGGAAATAATGATCAAATTAATTCAAATTTCAGCTAATGTAACCTATTTGATAAGAAAAAATTGACTTTGATAAGAAAAAAATATCTTTAATAAGAAAAAAATATCTTTGATAAGAAAAAAATTGTCTTTGATAAGCAGCGATATTTCATAAGACACGGATATTTATATTAGCAGTTTAAATTTAGTTTCTGACATATTTTACAAAGAGCCATAAAGATACTTTTGACATGATATATTTTGGTTTAATATTAATTGTCACATCTCAATGGTCAAATTTTTATTTAAAATTTCTTTGTTACACTTTGGGATTATGAGAAAAATAAAAATTGTAATTCACATATGTAGAATACAAAAACTCACATTTCAATAAAAATATTATTTTATTAAATGAGCAATTATTAAGTGAGAAAAGAAATCCACCCTCAATATCTTTCTCTCGAAAACATTATCTTAACATAAAATTGATATTTTTCAATACATGTTTTAAGTTTCAATTTTGAGTAAAGAAAGTAAAGTGATTTTTAACGGGAATTATAATTTTTATTATTAAATTTCTTGATTTTCAAATTTACTTTATTGATTTTAATGTGACGCAATTCCCATTACAAACAACGACTGCTTGCTTTTGCCTTAAACTCAATAACAATTCAGTGGAAGGTGTAAAATTTCGAATACAGAGACAGCATTTTGTTCATAAAGGATAAAGTGACAACACATATCAATACAAATTCAATTGGACACATTGAATAAAACAAAAAAAAAAAAAGACCTTTATCGAAAAAGTAATATTGATACGAATGTCTGTCTGCCCAAGAAGAAGATCAACAACATATGTCCCTTAGTAATGGAGATTACTTTCCTTAATTACAGTAGTTGTTTCATGTTATCTCTGCATAATGATTGATACAGATGTTGCATTGATACAATTGTCTGTCTGCCCGAGAAGAAAATTAGCAAACATATAACCCTTAATAAGAGATATGACTTCCTTAATTACAGTAGTCGAAATCGATTGATAAACATGTTTGTCTGTCCAAAAAGAAGAACAACAAACGCATGTCCCTTAGTAAGAAATATGACTTCCCTTACATACAATAGTTGATTCATATCGTTTCTGCATATAGATTGATACAAATGTCAATCTGCCCAAGAAGAACAATAAACATTTTTCCCATAGTAAAGGATATAACTTCCCTTATAGATAGTTGATTCGTACCGTCTCTGCATCTGCCGAAGTAGAAGAACAACAAACATATGTCCCTTAGTTAAGGATATAATTTCTCTTAATTACATTAGTTTATTGGTACAGTCTCTACAAATTGATTGATATAAATGTTGCATTAATACAATTGTCTGATTGCCCAAGATCAACAAACATATTCCTTATTAAAAGAAATGACTTCCTTTTATTACAACGGTTGATTTGTGCAGTCTCTGCATATTGATTGATACAAATGTCTGTCTGCCGAAGTAGAAGAACAACACACATATAACCCTTGATTAGGGATATGACTTACTTTAATTACAATAGTTGATTCGTACAGTCTCTGAACGCTGGTACACTCAACGCTAGATTATTCAAAAATGTTTGATGTAAGGATGTTCCTTACTCTATGAGCATCTGTTTAGTTATTCGATGTTTTACGGTGGAAACAAGGCGTCTCCTCAAAGCTAACAATGTATAGAAATACATTAAGTTAAATATTTAGAGAAAATTAAGGATAAAAAAGGGAAATAGAAAACTAAATTTTACCTTGAGTTTTTTGTAGTTATTTCATTGTTGATTTGAGAACTTGAAATAAACTCAATTGTAAATATAACTGAGTACATCAAAAATCAGCGACTGATATCATACATGTTCTATTGGGTGTCAGTGTACATCACCTCTGAGAATAAATGTTTAATTACGCATGTCGAAATTTGAAAAAGAAATAAATGTAATTGTCCAAAGATAAAATAAATAAAATTGTCTTTGTACAATTGACCAAAGGGCTGGAAAATTTTTAAGTAATATTGAAACAACTACTATAATAACTATCTTTATTCCGAATTGATATTGAAATTTCAAATCTAACAATAGCGTTTGCAAAATCTAGCCTTTGAGCTTCAATGGTGGAAGACTTCATAACAATTCGAGAACATAAAGACTCGAATTTCATGTCATCCTCAACTAACATTTTATTCCTGTATCCGATTATAAATGACAGAAACGAATTAATGATCAAATAACAAAGAGCTGACTTGCATGTACAATACTGATGGTACATGGCAATCATGTGTCCTTTTATATGTAAATCTGTCACAGCAAATTCCATTTTAAGCCCCCCATCTCTGATTAGAAATATGAGAATTATATAATAGAATAACTAGTAGATAAGTTAAATGAAATATTAAATGCACTTTTGTTGGTAATTATTGATCATTTTATCAACTTAATTTAGAGACCTGATGGCCGAATGGCTAGAGCTCTGGTGTTCGGTACCACAGGTATCGGGTTCAAATCCCGGCTTTGCCCATGGGTGTTTGGAGTGGTTCGGAATCCACTTTAAGCCGTAGGTCCCGGTCCTAATAAGATCGTAGAACGCTGCGGGGGCATTGTTACTCCGCGTCCGTGGCTTTACCATCAAGTTACACGCGCTTAAGATCTCGGTCTATTTGCCAATTGCATTAGAAGGAAAAAAGAAATCAACTTAATTTAGCATGTTGATACGCACAAAATAGACAAATCAGAAATAAATCAATGTATAATACAGTGGCCCTTAGTTATATCTCACGAGTTTACTGTAAATATAAATCTATGCCTCTCAATAAATGAATTATAGACACTTAAAGTTTAGGCTGAATTAAATCGAATTCTATGGTAAATTCTTGCAAATTTTGTACTTTCGTTTAAATCTATATGTATATTTGTTTACACTGAATTACTTGCTACGAACTATTCATACAGAAGTTATTTGGATCTGTGTCACAATAAAAGAATAAAAACTAGTAAAACTGAGAACAATATTTTATAAACTATTGTTATGTACATAGCAATATTTAAGAGTATTGAAATATTTTATTACAAACACAGAACGGCAATAAATCATTAAAATGCTTTGCATATATTACACAAATTTGTTTAATATTTAACTATAAAAGATAAAGCAAATAAATGATTTCACAGGAATTTATTTAATTTTTATGTATATATTTTTCTACTGAAAACTTAATTTTAATTTAATATTGTATTATGTTTATTTATGTAGATTGTTAAGACTTTTACATATACTTTTATTGTGTATAAATACACTCATGTCCATAAATTAAGGATAATGAAGTTCAGGCAAAGAAAGAGACAGAAGCAAAACAAATTTGACTTATTTGTAAGGTCTATTTATTAAACAAAAGGTAAAGAGCAAAAAAGATGCTATCTGTTTGACATAATTAATAAAAATTGTGATTTTTACTCCCTGGAGCACATTTCAAAAAAGAACCTATTTACAAAAAACAGTATATCATGGTTAGTATGATGGTTAATATGGAGAATGTCTCCCGGACAATGTAATACAGGCCTTACAACGCCTAGGCATGCTGAGTATCAAATTATCAATCTGGTCTTGGGGAATATTACACCACTCATCAAGCAATGCCCTCCGAAGTTCCGGTTGACAGGTGGGAGGGTTTTTGACGGGCTGCAATTCGTCGGCCAAGCATATCCCACACATACTATATTGATTCAAGTCCGGTGAGTATGTTGGCCAATCCATACGGGTGATATCCTCCAATTGAAGGCATTCGTCTACAATGTTTGCACGGTGAGGACGGGCGTTGTCATCCATAAACAGAAATTCAGCACCCATGGCGCCCCGAAACAGACGTACATGTTGTTCCAGAATGACATCCCGATAGATGTGGCCTGTCATCGTTACACTCTGAACATGCAGGTCAGTTCTGGAACCAAGAATAATTCCTCCCCAAACGAGCCATCCTGCACCCCTTAACGGTGTCGTTCAATAGTGTTCTCTTGGTGGTAACGGGTACCTGGCGCTCTCCATATGAAAGTCGGGTGAGAATCAGACTGCAAACTAAACCTGGACTCGTCGGAAAACATCACACAAGACCACTGTTGCGGTGTCCACAGTGCTTGCTCTCTACTCCAGGTTAATCGCAGGCGACAGTGAGTTGCGGTAAGTGGAACACATCTGACAGGCCTACGAGCATATAGACCAATGTGCCCTAAGCGTCTGTACACGGTCTGCCTTGAAACTGTTGTACCGGTAGCTGAAGAGAGCTGACGAGACAGGTCTGATGCTGTGTTCCGTCTGTTTCTTTTGGCAGTAACTGCTAAATACCGGTCCTCATTCGGCGTTGTAACTCGGGGGCGACCTGTGCTGTAATATCTACTCACATTACCATCATCTTGGAATCGTTGCCAAAGCCTGGGGATGACACTCTGGGCGATTCCAAGTTCCTCGGATACTTCCAGCTGGGTACGTCCACATTCCAGTCTTCGGATAATTCTACCACGTGAAAAATCATCCAAATCCAAATGCTTCCTGTGTGCCATAACTATGCGGTTATTGCACTGAAAGGCTTTTAAAGCGCTTGTGAACAATTTTACTTCTTTGCCGCCATTCCTTATATAGCCCTCTCTTACACTCTCGTCATTGTGACGTACTATCCGCGCCATCTGGTGGTTTAATGTAATTTGCATATTCTTCTTCAAGATGTGTGATAATTCTACAGGTGAAATTTTTATTTTAAAGTTGAATTTCTGTGTTATTCTGAATTATCCTTAATTTATGGATTTGAGTGTAGTTATGGCAAAGCTTTAAACATAAAAACCTCAAATAAATATAGCATTTCGCTCATACGATGAATATTACCTAATTTGCACTTTTATATGGATATAATTTGATTTGAAACTTATAAAAATAAAATACGTACATTTTTAAATGATAAAAAATAAGCCTTTTCGAAGGATAAATGTGAAATAATTAATTAATCAATAAAGTATTTAATATCTTTCTCCTTAATGCATGCATGCATGAAAATTATTTATTTGAATACAATCATGGAAAAATACGTTTAGTTAATTTCTTAGATTGAACTCCCTAAATAAGTTCTTCATATAAATATTTGTTTCTTTAGTTATTAAAATTATATTGGTAAATTTGTTATAATTTATTTTATAATAAATATACACTATTTAATTTCCTTTTTCACTTTATACAGTATAGTAACATATTTATCAAATACATTCTTTTAAGCATGTAAAAAAATCCTTTATCTATTGATAATTTTCCAAAAACATTCATCCAAGTATATTCCTATTGACACAATAGTATGATTTATTTAAATTTTAAAAATTGAATAAATCATATTGAAACATTCTAAAAACATTCACTTTGAAAGAATAAATTGATATATTGGATATGACTCGAAAATGAATTATTTTTCAAGAATTCATTATAAAAGCTCAAAACAAATTTTAAACACTATATCAATTTTTTTTTTTTAAAACAAATATGACACATAAAATTCCAATGTTATACTTCTTTTATTTATTTTGTAAGCAAGTAAATAAAGAAAGCAAATTTACATTTTATTTTTATTGAATAACTGCTTTCAATTTCACCCGTTTATATTAATTCAAAAAAATATTGAGATACGGCAACTTAAATGTGATAAATTTTGAAAACCCACATTTAACATCCATGAACTTCATTTATGACAGAATTTTATAAAGAATACATAACACCAAACAAATACTGAATTAATTTTCATCTGGTCTTTAAATGGTGTTTTTTAAAAAGGACTAGATCATTAAAGTTATTGATTTATAATGATCATCTATTTATGATCTAATAAGCTATATTTAGTAAACAAATCAATAATGAAATAACTAGAAAAAACCCTTAAAAACTCAATTTAGTTTCCTCTTTCTTTTTTAAATTTTAATTTTATCTAAACATTTATTTTACTGTATTCTATACAATGTTATTTTCTACCTTAAATTTTTAACACAAAATATTTTTTTTTTTTCCTATTTAAATCAATCTTCAATCAATTTAAGTATTTTTATTTTTTGACGATTTTACAAACACAGCTCTTATAATTAATTGAAATTAAAAAAAGAAAAAGAGATAATTGTTTTTCTATAATAATTCTTAGTTTTTTTTTTTTTTAATTTATACTTTTGCCAATATCAAAAATTTATAACATTGCAATTATGAAACAAAAACTTAAAAAAATAATCCTTAGTAATTAAATATAAAGATGAAAATTATGAACATTTTATGAACTTTAACTTTTTTAAGAATATATTTGAATTTAAAACATTGTTTAAAGTGAGAATTTTAAAAACGTAGAAAAACTGATTTGCTGTTATTTATTTAAAAAAATTCGTTCCATATATTTTTTTGTATGGTCCATAGTTTATTTAACACAATATACATCTCTATAATAAGCACAATCCGTATTATTTATATATGATTTAATGAAATAAATATTAATGATATGAAAGCAAGGATTATCAAAAGTAATGCATGAAATATTAATTTTTGTACCTCAAACATTACATTAAAATTATTTGAATCCTGATTCAATAACATGAGATTCAATTTGGAATGCTTTATTAAAAGATAAATATGCAATATCCACCGATGCTTGTTAAAATATATTTTTTTCGAAACAAATTTACTTTTAAAAGAAGAAAGATACATGGTTTCCTATTCAGAAGGTTTTTTTTTAAATATGTAACCCCATAGAGATTTAAAGTTATATAAATAAGAAAAAGCGGTTGACCTCATATTTATTCAAACGAAAAACTAATTAGATATCTTCTGGGAAGGAAGAGCTTTAAAATCAGATATATTTCAGAAGCATCGTGATTTTAATCTTAGAAATGTCAAGAAACCACTAACAAACCTGATCCATTCGGTAAAATATGTTACCTGATCGAAAAATTTCCTATCATTTACTTTCTTAAAAATATATTCCCATTTCAAATAAAACCCTCTCTTTCTATTCGAGAAACGAAACATTTTATCTTTCAATCTCATGAATTATGCATGCTCTTAGGTTTACCTACCGCTTTCTTGTCCCAAACTTTTAAGCCATTTCTTTATCATAAGCGACTCGCAATGCTTTAAATGTCTGCTCTTCGTACATCTCGACTGCTGAAACTCCGGGGAAAGTGCACAGGTTCAGCGTTGAATTTCAAATTGAAATACAGGAAAATTATAGGGAAAGGGCCACATTATATATCATGAATACGAAATATTCACTTAGACGGCTAGCCTTTCAAGAGAATATTTTAAGATGCCTTTCCATCTGTAAAATTGGTGGTAATTTAATTAGGTTTCTTCGTGAATCAGTTATTGCAGATTTTGCATAACATTCCATTACGCATTCATGCCTGAAATTTTTCTATTTATTTAAATGCAATAATGTTAGTGGTAAAAAGGAAATAAATGTAACTAAAATCTTATATTTTTAATTTTTATCATAAATACATTTTACGTTGTATTTTTAAACTATGTGCTCATAAATATTTATGTATTTAGTTTTATATAGAGTAATTTGATGTTTCATTTCTCCATGTTAGAAGAAACTATTTTTTATGCAGAAATATTAAATAAACGCTTATTATTAAATGATTTTATATAGATGATATATATCATTATAAAATTAAGTTATATCATGTAAATATATCACTGTATTAAATCTCAATTAATTTCGTATTTATTTGAATAGTTAATCAATTCGCTGTAATTTTTTTATTGCTTAGAAATTAGTAATGGAAATTTAGAGTATTAGTAATTAACATGTTGGTGTATAATTTACACAAATATCATAAGACACAGTTTATTTAAAAAAATATACAATAAATGATTCCTTAATAGAAAACTTAAATTTGGATTAAATAATATTATAATCATTTCTCTCTTTCTCTTCACAATATTCGTGTTGTTCTACTTAAATTCCCCAACATACAACTAAACATAACTGATTCAAGTACTATGCATTAGTGCTGGCGCATTCCGTGTTTTCGGTGCCAATCGAGATTTAACGCGTTTGAGGCTTAAAACAGAATTGAGATCCTTTTAAAGTTGCAACCTTATCAGCAAGATCTGTAATTGTAAATCGATGGTTTGCAAGCACCATGTTGATGGTTGACCAGAGGGTTCTTCGTCTTCATCGCTTTGTCTGCCGTCTGTGAACTGTTTTTACCACTTCTAAACCTTTCTGATATAGGAATGCTCACAAAACATTCTATACGTTTCCGCGAACAAAATTTAGCGCAATTTCAAATTCTTGCTCAATTAATTCAGACATTTCAAAAATTGCCGGAATCAGTTTTAGCGTCTCACACAGGCAAGCGTGACTCAAACAGTAATGAATATTTTGACGCCACATTTCACACAGATGCCAAGGATAGTGCCAGCAACCCAAAAAAGAAAAAAAATTGAATTTCCATAACCCACGGGAATTATAAATTTTACTTTGGTCGTACTTTTTGGACACAATAGTATAATCTAAAGTAAAAGAATATTGCATAGAAACTGGATATATTATGAAGAATACTTAAAAACTGTAATAATTCTATAGTACTTGTATTTATTCTATAGAATACATAAGAGTACTGTTTAGTAAGTTTAACTGAATTAATATTAAACACGTATTTAAAACTAAAGTAATATTTTTTTCATCAAGAAGATCTAGAAAAGAAATCTCCACAGTTTGTAGCCGAAGAGCCACAATGACTACTACACTAAGTCCCAAGGGTCGAAACTGAGCTATCTAATCATAGCAATATACTGCAGTTTTCAATTGCGCACTAATATTCGTTTTGTAACTAGTGTTTAATGATTATGTATGAATCGTGACTTTTTCCTCTTACGGAATTGCTGTATTGAAAACATCTCTCAAAATTAAATATTAAAAAAAAATTTGCAGATTGCAATGTAACAAGTAATATATTAAAAAAATTAATGTCAATTCCTACTTTTTTTCACTATATTGCAGAAAGTCCTTTATAAATAATTTCCATTCATTTTTTTTAAGTTTATCTGGTGCCATCTATTGATAGATATATGCAACTTAATTCTAAAAAAACTAAAATTAATTAATTAAATTTAATTACTGAATTAATATTTGAAAAAACTGTATTAACATCAAGTATCATCCACTACAAGTTCAAAAAATGTATTTGAACTTGAGTGGATGAATAAAAAGTATTTTATAAACGATTTAAAATTTGAACAAGATATATATAGGGAGAGTGTGAGCTAATAGAAGGAATTGAAAAAATATTTGCAAATTATATGGTGAGCATTATAATGACTGCAAATAATTTTCACTTGTAAATTGATCCACAGCTGCAAATAATTGTCAGTGAATAGTTACAGATTCATTATCATATGAATCGCTATTAAAATGTTATTTTGATCATGTGAATTATCAATACGCGTCACTTTTATAAGTTTTTAAAAATAAATATTAGGTCATTAATCACAGTTAAAATATTCAATTTCATTATGCATGTTATTGTTTCTTAATTGATCTTTACATAAAAACATTTGATTAACATTTTGTATGATTTATTTATATTGTAAATGTTGAAATGAAATCAGCATACGGGGTGATTATAATTAAAATTCTACTTTCAAAATGCTGCAAAAAAAAAAAAATAAAAAAAAAAAGTCGCTATGAGTTTAAATTTGAAGAAGGAAGAAACGGTACGGCATCAAAAAGAAGTTCCAAAAGAGTCCCACCGATATTTCCATCCAATTTAATATGACTTTGCCGTGGTGGATGGACTTTCCACTCAGAGTGTCACAACTGTTGAATGACTTTGAAGTCATTTTTTCAGTCAAAAAACCGAGAAAATCAAGCACATTCAACATTGCAGTAGGTTGAATGTGCGACTCATGCCAAATACTTTGTCATTTCGATTCAGAATATCACTGACAGCCGAATACCCTTTCATTATGCAGCTTACAGAGCCATCTATTCATACACTTTGGAACTTTCTTTGATACCGTACCGTTTCCCTTTTCTTCAAGTATCTTCAAGTAAGTTTTTTTTTTTTTTTTTTTCACAGCATTTTGAATGTGAGACTAATTATAATCACCCTGCACTAATTGTGACTGGCAGTATAGATGGTGCTCGATAATAGTTTGGTAACTCCATGCGTAAAATATTTTATAGATTTGAATTTATTTGACTTTTTAACAATGGACATTAATTATATAAAATTCTATTGATCATAAGTTACAAAATATTTTATATAATGTCGGAGAATTCTAGATAACAAAAATTTTAAAGTATGGTATTAAAGAAAATAAGGAAAAAATATATGAATATCCTTCTTCAGTATTAAGTCTTCAAATTTACATTGAAAAATAAAAGCCCCCACCGAAAATACTTTGCAAAACATAAATTCGTTGTTGTATAGTCATCACAATGTTTCCAACTGAAGAGCATCATTAGGAAATAGAATATTTTATATCCTAAAAACCTTTATGACCTTGGCTATAATCGATTTTAGCTCTTTTTCACTTTAAATTACCATAATTGCTGAAAGCTTAGCGTATTCCGAAATACATGTGCTTTTTATTTATAAAAAATAGCATTTCAGTGAAAGCGAAAGAAAAAAAAAGGAAGCAAACTGTTTCTTTTGGCAAACTTACCATTGCTTTGATATTAAGTTTTCTCTTCCAAAAAGTTTTTCTCCTTTTTGCAGTTTTTCTTTTCTTCACGTTTTTAAGTCACACTTTCGCACACATTTTTAATTTGCTTTATTTAAAAAAAAAAAAAAAAAAAAAAATCTCTTTCTTTTCGTTTTCAGAGAAGAAGAAGACAGAGGCTGGCTAAAAGCTTTTTGAGATCCATATTAATAGAAAACACCGCAGAAGTAGGTTAAATTGGTTGCGGTCCCTTTTTTCATAGCGTTAGTGCTGGATATTTATAGTACTATTTTTTTTTCGAATTAAGTACATAACTATTTATACTATTGTTTGAAGTAATAAGACTTATAAATAATATTAATAAGAGCATTTTACATCCTAAAAGCTTTATGATCTTTGTAATAGTTGTACACTTAAATGTATATACAATGTGACTGGCCAGATTGATTATGGTCGATGGCCATAGTTCGGAGATCTCTGACATAGATTTTTTAGAAATTTCATTTTATGCAACTTTAATTATAATCAGTTCAAATGATCATAATTTACAGAAGAATTTTTATAATATCTCAGAATTCAAGGAAATAAATTTTTAATATATGGTATGAAAGAAATATATGAACATCCTACTTCCCTATAAAGTCTACCCATTTACATTTAAAAATAAAAGTGCCCACACAAAACACATTGCAAAAAAATAAATTCGTTGTTGTATAACTTTCACAATGTTTCCAACTGAAAAGCATTATTAGAAGGTAAAATATTTTAAATCTTAAAAGCTGACTTGACTGTCATCGATTTTGGTGCTTTTTCCCCTTTAAAATACCATAATTGCTAAAAGCTCAGCGGCATTCCAAAATATATGTGATTTTTATTTATAAAAAGTAGCATACCAGTAATTGTTTCTTACGTGATCTTTTCATAAAAACATTTGATTATCAATCTGTATGATTTGCATACATTGTAAATGTTACAATGAAATCAACATACAGGGTGACTGGCGGATTGATGGTACTCGATGACCATAGCTTAGAGTTACCAGATCTAGAATATTTCAGAGATTTTAATTCATTTGACTTTATGAATCTACTTTAATTACATCCAAAATAAAATCATAATCTACTGAAGATTTTATACATTTTCCTGATTCCCAGATGAAAAAAATTAAAGTATGTTATCAAAGAAATATATGAAAAATTTACGAATATCTCCTTCCATATTAAATCTTACATTTAAAAATAAAAGTGCCAACGCAAAATACATTGCAAAAAAAATAATAAATTAGTTGTTGTATAGTCTTCACAATGTTTACAACTGAAGAGCACCATTAGGAAGTAGAATATTTTACATCCTAAAAGCTTTATGACCTTAGCTATAATCGATTTTAGTTCTTTTTTCACTTTAAATTACCATAATTGCTGAAGGCTTAACGGATTCTGAAATATATGTGCTTTTTATTTATAAAAATAGCATTTCAGTAAAAGAGAGAAAAAAAGGAAAGCAAACTGTTTCTTTGGGAGATTTACCATTGTTTTGATATTAAGTTTTCTCATCCAAAAAGGTTTTTTTCTTTTTGCAGCTTTTCTTTCCTTCATGTTTTTAAGTTACACTTTCCCACTACATTTTTAATTTGCTTTATTTTATCAAAAATAAAATCTTTTTTTTTTTTTTTTTTTCGTTTTCTGAGAAGAAGAAGACAGAGGCTGGCTAAAAGTTTTTCAGATCCATATTAATAGAAAGCAACGGAGAAGTAAGTTAAACTGCTTGCGCTCCCCACTTTCCCCCTTTCATTGCTTATCCATTTCCACCTGCTGCAGCCAGGAAAAGAATTTCAAATCGTAAAATAAATGGAATTTTTCTATCTCTTTCTCCTGGAGATATTTCGTAAATAGTCAGAGAATCCTTCAACCATTTTAATCTCTTTATAAGTTTTGAAAAGTAAAAAGGAAAATGTATCACACCATTGTCAAATCTAGAAAAAAAATATATTACGGCTTCTTTTTCTTTCATAAGGCTAGTGCTGGGTATTTATAGTACTATTTTTTTTGAATTTATTACATTACTGTTTGTTTTATTGTCTCAATAAGAATGATACTTATATATGTAATAATATCCTTCATTTTAAAAGCATTATGATCTTGCCTATAACTTTATAATGAAATCTATGTACAATGTGACTGGCTGGATTGATGGTGCTCGACGGCAAATTGTTCGCAGATCCCTGATCCAAAATATTTTAGGGAATTCAATTTATTTGATTTTTTAACAATCGTCTTTAATTAAAAATTTTAACATTAAACTTCTTTAACAATCGACATCCAATTTAAAATCATAAATTTCAGAATATTTTATATATATTATCACAGAATCCCAGATAAAAGATTTTAAAATTGCAGTATAAAAGAAAAAATGTGAAAAAATATATGAATATTCATCTTCCATGTTAAGTCTTCCATTTAAAAATAAAAGTCCCCCCTCCACAAAATACATTGCAAAAAAATGATAAACTCGTTGTTTTATAGTCTTCATAATGTTTCTAACTGAAGAGCATCATTGGGAAGAAGAATATTTTACATCCTAAAAGCTTTATGACCTTGGCCATAATCGATTTTAGTTCTTTCTCACTTTAAATTACCATAATTGCTGAAGGATTAGCGAATTTCGAAATATATATGATTTTTATTTATAAAAAATAGCATTTCTGTGAAAGAGAAAAAAAGGAAGCAAACTATTTCTTTGGAAACTTACCATTGCTTTGATGTTAAGTTTTCTCTTACAAAAAGTTTTTCTTCTTTTTGCAGCTTTTCTTTTCTTCATGTTTTAAAGTCACACTTTCACACTACATTTTTAATTTGCTTTATTTTATCAAAAAAGAATTCTTTTTCTTTTCGTTTTCAGAGAAGAAGAAGACAGAGGCTGGCTAAAAGCTTTTTCTGATCCATATTAATAGAAAACAATGTAGAAGTAGGTTAAACTGCTTGCGGTCCCTACTTTTCCCCTTCATTGCTTATCCATTTCCACCTGCTGCAGCCAGGAAAAGAATTTCAAGTCATGAAATAAAAGGAATTTTTCAATCTCTTTCTCCTGGAGATATTTCTTAAATAGTCAGCGAATTCCTCAAACATTTCAACCTGTTGTTAAGTTTTGAAAAGTGAAAAGAAAAATGATCACACCATTGCCAAATTGAGAAAAAAAAACAAATATATTGGGCTTCTTTTTTTCATAAGGCTTGATGGATATTTATAGAACTATTTTTCTTTTTCGAATTCACTACATTACTGATTATATTATTGTCTGAAGTTATAAGACTTATAAATAATATAAGTAAGAATATCTTACATCCTAAAAGTTTTATAACCTATTGCAATAAAATCTATATACAAAATGACTGGTCAGATTGATTGTGGTCGATGGCTATAGGTTGAGGATCTCTGATCTAGTTTTTTTTTTGGGATTTTAATTTAATTTAACTTTAATTATATTCAGTTCAAATGATCAGAATCGAAAAATAATGTTTATAATATCTCAGAATTCTAGGTAATAAATTTTTAATAAATGGTATGAAAAAATATATATGAATATCCTGATTCCTTATAAAGTCTACTCATTTACATTTAAAAAAAAAATGCCCACACAAAATAAGGTGAAAAAAATAAATTCGCCTTCACAACGTTTCCAACTGAAGAGCATCATTAGGAAGTAGAATATTTTACATCTTAAAAGCTTTATGACCTTGGCTGTAATCGATTTTAGTTCTTTTTTCACTTTAAATTACCATAATTGCTGAAGGCTTAGTGGATTCCAAAATATATGTGCTTTTTATCTATAAAAAATAGCATTTCAGTGAAAGAGAGAAAAAAAGGAAAGCAAACTGTTTCTTTGGGAGATTTACCATTGTTTTGATATTAAGTTTCCTCCCCCAAAAAGTTTTTCTTCTTTTTGCAACTTTTTTTCTTCGTGTTTTTAAGTCACACTTTTACGCTACATCATTAATTTTCTTTATTTTATCAAAAAAAAATTATTTTCCTTTTCGTTTTCAGAGAAGAAGAAGACAGAGGCTGGACAAAAGCTATTTCAGATCCATATTATTAGAAAACAACGCAGAAGTAGGTTAAACTGCTTGCGGTCCCTGCTTTTCCCCTTTCATTGCTTATTCCATTTCCAACTGAAAAAGAATTTCAAGTCTTGAAATAAATGGAATTTTTCTATCTCTTTCTCCTGGAGATATTTCGTAAATAGTCAGAGAATCCTTCAACCATTTTAATTTCTTTATAAGTTTTGAAAAGTGAAAAGGAAATGTATCTCACTTTCTATATCTTTGTCAAATCGATAAAAAAAATATATATTACGTCTTCTTTTCTTTCATAGGCTGGTGCAGTAAATTTATTATTTAAATATTATATATTTGAATTGAAGATACTTGGGGAAGGGTGAAACAGTATATAAACCAGAAAAAGTTCCAAAAAGAGTTCCACTGATTTTTCCCATTCAATTTGTATGACCAGGGCATGTTGGATGGGCTTTCCACTTTTCGCAACTTTCTAGTCATTTTTCAAAAACGGAGACAATCATGTACATTGAACACTACAGTTGATTTAATGTGCACCTCATTCCAAATACGTTGTCATTTCCATTCAAAATATCACTGGCAGACGAATTGACTTTTTTAAGCCATTTTAGTGCCATCTATTAATGCACTTTGGAACTTATTTTGATGCCTTACCTTTGCCCCCTTCTTCAAGTATCTTCATTTCAAATTTGAATTCATTGTGACAAGTGTTTTTTTTTCACAGCATTTTGAATGTGAGACTTTAATTATAATCACCCTGTACTAATTGTGACTAGCAGACTAGATGGTGCTCGATGATAAGTTGGCAACTCAGTGAAAAAATATTTTATAGATTTGAATTTATCTGACTTTTAACAATAGACTTTAATTATATCCAATTCAATTGATCATAATTTACAGAATAATTTATATAATAATGCAGAGTTCTAGATAATAAAAAATTTAAAATATGGTATTAAGGAATATAAGGAAAATATATATGAATATCCTTCTTCAGTATTAAGTCTTCAAATTTACATTGAAAAATAAAAACGCCCACAGAAAATACTTTGCAAAAATAAATTCTTTAATGTATAGTCTTCACACTGTTTCCAACTGAAGAGCATCATTAGGAAGTACAATATTTTACATCTTAAAAGCTTCAAGACCTTGCTATAATCGATTTTAGTTCTTTTTCACTTTAAATTACCATAATTGCTGAAGGCTTTAGCGGATTCCGAAATATATGTGCTTTTTATTTAAAAAAATAGCATTTCAGTGAAACAGAGAAAAAGAGAGCAACTGTTTCTTTGGCAAACTTACCATTGCTTTGATATTAAGTTTTCTCTTCCAAAAAGTTTTTCTTTTTTGCAGCTTTTCTTTTCTTCATGTTTTTAAGTCACACTTTCACACTACATTTTTAATTTGCTTTATTTTATCAAAAAAAAAATTTTTTTTTTTCGTTTTCAGAGAAGACGAAGACAGAGGCTGGCTAAAAGCTTTTTCAGATCCATATTAATCGAAAACAGCGCAGAAGTAGGTTAAACTGCTTGCGGTGCCTGATTTTTCCTCTTTCATTGCTTATCCATTTCCACCTGCTGCAGCCAGGAAAAGAATTTCAAGTCGTGAAATAAATGGAATTTCTCTATCTCTTTCTCCTGGAGATATTCCGTAAATAGTCAGAGAATCCTTCACCCATTTTAATCTGTTTATATTATCTGTCACCCATTTTATCTGTTATCACACCACATATATTAAGGCTTTTTTTTCTTTCAAAACGCTACTGCTGGATATTTATAGTACTATTTTTCTTTTCGAATTCAATACATTACTGTTTATTTTATTGTCTGAAGTAAAATGAAATAATATTTTTCATTTCTTGTATAATATTTATTCAATTATATTTATTGATTTCCTCTCTAATATTTAGTCAATAATATTTATTGATTTCATATATTTATTCAATTATATTTATTGATTTCCTCTCTAATATTTAGTCAATAATATTTATTGATTTCCTGTATAATATTTATTCAATAATATTTATTGATTTCCAGTATAATATTTATTCAATAATAATTATTGATTTCCTGTATAATATTTATTCAATAATATTTATTCATTTTTAATATTTTCCTGTTAAATCATTAAATTAACAGAAAAACTTAACAATAAATCAGGATTAGAAATTTTAACAAGACCAAGTTGAATCCTTCTTTCTTATATAGGTTTGAAATGAATTAAAATTTTTGAGTAATTATTTATGTAATCAAATGATCAATAGTAGTATCAAGTTTGTTAAGTACTGTTGGATAGTGGTTGGTTAGTGTTGGTTGTCTTGGCTGACGGTCTTGTTGGTTAGTGCTGGATATTTGCAGTTTTATTTTTATTTTTCAAATTCAGTATATTACTGTTTATTTCAGTATGTTACTGTTTATGGTCTGAAAAAATGAAATAATATACATATTGATTAATATGTTTTCCTGTTAAATCATTAACTGAAAAACCTATTAATAAATCAGAATTTAAAATCGTAACCAGATCAAGCTAAAATATTTTTCATATCTAGGTTTGAAAGGAACTAGAATTTTTTTAGTAATTATTTGTGTAAACAAATGAGTTGGCTCAAAACGGCATCTTTTTTCATAAAATTAGTGCTGGATATTTAATGTACCAATTTTCTTTTTCGAATTCAGTAAATTGGTGTTTATTTTATTGTCTGAAGTAATAAGACATAAAAAAATAAGTAAGAATATCTTACATCTTAAAAAGCTTTTGAGCTTGCCTATAATTTTACAATGAAATCTATATACAATGTGACTGGCCGAATTTATTTATTTATATAATATCTCAGAATTCTAGATAATAAATTTTTAATATAAGGTATGAAAGAAATTTATTTAAATCTTTCTTCCACAAAAACTCTGCCCATTTGAATTTAAAAATAAAAGTTCCAACGCAAAATACATTGCAAAAAATAATAATAATAATTTCGTGGTTATATAGTCTTTTCCAGCTAAACACTATTTCCAGCTAAAGAGTATTATTAGGGAAGTAGAATATTGTCCATCTTAAAAGTTTTATTACCTTGGCTATAATCGATTTTAGTTGTTTTTTTCACTTTAAATTACCATAGTTGTTGAAGGCTTAGCGGATTCTGAAATATACGTGCTTTTTTATTTATAAAAAATAGCATTTCAGTGAAAGAGAAAAAAGGAAGCAAACTGTATCTTTGGGAAATTTACCATTGCTTTGATATTAAGTTTTCTCTTCCAAAAAAGTTTTCTTCTTTTTGCAGCTTTTTCTTTTCTTCATGTTTTTAAGTCACACTTTCACACTAAAATTTTAATTTGTTTTATTTTATCAAAAAATTTTTTTTTTTCTTTTTCGTTATCAGAGAAGAAAAAGACAGAGGCTGGACTAAAAGCTTTTTCAGATCCATATTAATAGAAAACAACGGAGAAGTAGGTTAAACTGCTTTGCGGTCCCTACTTTTTCCTTTCATTGCTTATCCATTTCCACCTGCTGCAGCCTGGACAAAGAATTTCAAGTCCTGAAATAAATGGAATTTTTCCTCTCTCTTTCTCCTGGAGATACTCTCGTAAGTAGTCAAAGAATCCTTCAGCCATTTTAATCTGTTTATAAGTTTTGAAAAGTTAAAAGGAAAATGTATCCACCATTTTCAAATCGAGAAAAATATATTTCGGCTTCTTTTTCTTTCATAAGGTTAGTGCTGGATATTTATAGTACTATTTTCTTTTCAAATTCAGAACATTACTGTTTATTTTATTGTCTGAAGTAAAATGAAACAATATTTATTGATTTCCCTGTATAATATTTATTCATTGATATTTATTGATTTTTTAATATTTTATTGTTAAATCATCAAATAAACAAAAAAAAATTATTAATAAATCAGGATGTGAAATTTTCACAAGATCAACTTGAATCATTCTTTTTTATATAGCTTTGAAATTAATTAAAGTTTTGGGTAATTATTTATGTAATCAAATGATCAAAAGAACAATCAAGTTTGTTAAGTAGTGCTGGATAGTGATTGGTTAGTGCTGGTTGTCTCGGCTGACTGTTTTGTCGGTTAGTGCTAGATATTTCCAGTTTTATTTTTCTTTTTCGAATCTCAATATATTACTGTTTACTTTTATGGTCAGAAGTAAAAATGAAATAATATTTATTGATTAGTGTGTTTCCTGTTCTATCATTATCTGAAAAACTTATTATAAATCAGCATTTAAAATCGTAGCAAGATCAAGCTGAAATATTTTTACTTCTCTAGGTTTGAAATGAACTAGAATTTTTGACTAATTATTTATGTAAACAAATGAGGCAGTTCAAAAACAGCTTATTTTTTTTCATAAAGTTACTGCTGGATATTTGCAGAACTAATTTTCTTATTCGAATTCAATACATTACTGTTTATTTTATTGTTTGAATTAATAAGAATTACACATAATATATGTAAGAATAGCTTACATCTTAAAAGCTTTATGATCTCGCCTATAATTTCACAATGAAATCTATATACAATGAGTGGCCGGATTGATGGTGTCGACGTCAAATAGTTTGGCGATCCCAGATTCAAAATGTTTTAGGAATTCAATTTATTTGACTTGATCAATCTATTTTAATTACATCCAATTTAAAATCCTAATCTACTGAAGATTTTATACATTACCACAGATTCCCAGATAAAAAAATTTAAAGTATGGTATCAAGGAAATATATGAAAAAATATACGAATATCCTCCTTCCATAATAAGTCTTACATTTAAAAATAAAAGTGCCAACGCAAAAATACTTTGCCTTCACACTGTTTTCAACTAAAGACTATCATTAGAAGTAGAATATTTTACATCCTAAAAGCTTTATGACCTTGGCTATAATCGATTTCAGTTCTTTTTTTCACTTTAAATTACCATAATTGCTAAAGGTTTAGCCATGGATTCCGAAATATATGTGCTTTTTATTTATAAAAAATAGCATTTCAGTGAAAGAGAAAAAAGAAAGCAAACTGTTTCTTTGGGAAACTTACCATTGCTTTGATATTAAGTTTTCTCTAACAAAATTTTTTTATTCTTTATGCAGGTTTTCTTTTCTTCATGTTTTTAAGTCACACTTTCACACTACATTTTTAATTTGCTTTATTTTATCAAAAAAAATTTTTTTCGTTTTCAGAGAAGACGAAGACAGAGGCTGGCTAAAAGCTTTTTCATATCCATATTAATAGAAAACAACGCAGAAGTAGGTTAAACTGCTTGCGGTCCCTACTTTTTTCCCATTCATTGCTTATCCATTTCCACATGCTGCAGCCAGGAAAAGAGTTTCAAGTCGTGAAATAAATTTAATTTTTCTATCTCTTTCTCCTGGAGATATTTCGTAAATAGCCAGAGAATCCTTCAACCATTTTAATCAGTTTATAAATTTTGAAAAGTGAAAAGGAAAATGTTGCACACCATTGTCAAATAGAGAAAAAATATATAAGGACTTCTTTTTCATAGCATTAGTGCTGAATATTTATAGTACTATTTTTTTTTTTCAAATTCAGTACATTACAGATTATGTTATTGTCTGAAGTAAAATGACATAATATATATTGATTAATATGTATTCCAGTTAAATCTTAAATTAACTGAAAGACTTATGAATAAATCAGAATTTAAAATCTTAGCAAGATCAAGCTGAAATATTTTTCATATCTAGGTTTGAAAGGAACTACAATTTTTGAGTAATTATTTATGTAAACAAATGAGGTGGCTCAAAACTTCTTCTTTTTTCATAAGGGTAGGGCTGGATATTTATAGAACTATATTTCGTGTTCGAATTCAGTATATTATTGTTTATTTTATTGTCTGAAGTAACAAGAATTATACATATTATATGTAAGCATATCTTACATCTTAAAAGCTACGACCTTTTACAATGAAATCTATGTACAATGTGACAGGCTGGATTGATTGTGCTCGACGGCAAATAGTTTGGAGATCCCTGATCCAAAAACTTTTAGAGAATTCAAATCATTTGACATTTTAACAATCTTTTTTAATAACCGATTTTACCATTAAACTTTTTTAACAATCGACATTCAATTTAAAATCATAAATTTCTGAAGATTTTATACATTATCACAGAATCCCAGATAAAAGATTTTTAAATTGTAGTATGAAAGAAATATATGAATATTCACCTTTCACATTACATCTTCCATTTAAAAATAAAAGTGCACACAAAAATACATTGCAAAAAAAAAAAATAAACTCGTTGTTGTATAGTCTTCACAATGTTTCCAACTGCAGAACATCATTAGGAAGTAGAATATTTTTACATCCTAAAAGCTTTATGACCTTGGCTATAATCGATTTTAGTTCTTTTTTCACTTTTAAATTGCCATAATTGCTGAAGGCTCTAGCTGATTTCAAAATATATGCGCTTTTTATCTATAAAAAATAGCATTTCAGTGATAGAAGAAAAAGAAAAGCAAACTGTTTCGTCGGGCACCTTACCATAGCTTTGATATTAAGTTTTGTCTTACAAAAAGTTTTTTTCTTCTTTTGCAGCTTTTCTTTCCTTCATGTTTTAAAGTCCGACTTTTACACTACATTTTTAATTTGCTTTATTTTATCAAAAAAAATATTATCTTTCTTTTCGCTTTCAGAGAAGAAGAAGACAGAGGCTCGCTAAAAGTTTTTTCAGATCCATATTAATAGAAAACAACGGAGAAGTAGGTTAAACTGCTTGCGGTCCCTGCTTTTCCCCCTTTCGTTGCTTGTCCATTTCCACCTGCTGCAGTCAGGAAAAGAATTTCAAGTCTCGAAATAAATGTAATGTTTATATCTCTTTTCTCCTGGAGATACACTCCTGTCCATGAATTAAGGATAATTCAGAATCACACAGAAATTGAACTCTAAAATAAAAATTTCACCTGTAGAATTATCACACACATCTTGAAGAAGAATATGCAAATTACAGGAAACCACCAGATTGCGCAGATAGTACGTCACAATGACGAGAGTGTAAGAGAGGGGTATATAAGGAATGGTGGCAAAAGAAGTAAAATTGTTCACAAGCGCTTTAAAAGCCTTTCAGTGCAATAACCGCATAGTTATGGCACAAAGGAAGCATTTGGATGATTTTTAAGTGGTAGAATTATCGGACAACTGGAATGTGGACGTACCCAGCTGGAAGTATCCGAGGTACTTGAATCGCCCAGAGTGTCATCTCCAGGCTTTGGCAACGATTCCAAGATGATGGTAATGGGAGTAGATGTTACAGCACAGGACGCCCCCGAGTTACAACGCTGAATGAGGACCGGTATTTAGCAGTTACTGCCATCAGACCTGTCTCGTCAGCTCTCTTTAGCTACCGGTACGACAATTTCAAGGCAGACCGTATACAGACGCTTAGGGCACATTGGTCTATATGCTCGTAGGCCTGTCAGATGTGTTCCACTTACCGCAACTCACTGTCGCCTGCGATTAACCTGGGTAGAGAGCATGCATTGTAGACACCGCAACAGTGGTCTTGTGTGATGTTTTCCGACGAGTCCAGGTTTAGTTTGCAGTCTGGTTCTCGCCGGACTTTCATATGGAGAGCGCCAGGTACCCGTTACCACCAAGAGAACACCATTGAACTACACCTTTACGGTGGTGCAGGATGGCTCGTTTGGGGAGGAATTATTCTTGGTTCCAGAACTGATCTGCATGTTCAGAGTGTAACGATGACAGGCCACATCTATCGGGATGTCATTCTGAAACAACATGTACGTTTGTTTCGGGGCGCCGTGGGTGCTGAATTTCTGTTTATGGATGACAAAGCCCGTCCTCACCGTGCAAACATTGTAGACGAATGCCTTCAATTGGGGGGGATTGGCCAGCATACTCACTGGACTTGAATCCAATACAGCATGTGTGGGATATGCTTGGCCGACGAATTGCAGCCCGTCAACCCCCTCTCACCTGTCAACCGGAACTTCGGACGGCATTGCTTGATGAGTGGCGTAATATTCCCCAAGATCAAATTGATACGTTGATACTCAGCATGCCTAGGCGTTGTAAGGCCTGTATTGCATCGTCCGGGAGACATACTCCATATTAACCATCATACTAACCATGTTATACTGTTTTTGTAAACAGGTTCTTTTTTGAAATTTGCTCCAGGGAGTAAAAATCACAATTTTTATTAATTAGGTCAAACATATAGCATCAGTTTTGCTCTTTTACCTTTTTGTTTAATAAATAGTCTTTACAAATAAGTCAAATTTGTTTTGCTTCTGTCTCTTTCTTTGCCTGAACTTCATTATCCTTAATTTATGGACATGAGTGTATTTCGTAAATAGTCAGAGAATCCTTCAACCATTTTAATCTGTTTATAAGTTTTGAAAAGGGAAAAGGAAAATGTATTACACCATTGTCAAATGGCGAAAAAAATATATTAGGCATTTTTTTTTCATAGCGTTAGTGTTGAATATTTGTAGTACTATTTTCCTTTTTCGAAATCGGTACATTACTGTTTATATTCTTGTCTAAAGTAATAAGGCTTATAAATAATATAAGTAAGAATATCTAACATCCTAAAATCTTTAGAACTAATTTTTTTTTTTTGCTTAGTCTTAGTCTGTAGCAACACTTCAGCGATACAGCACACTTGAAACAATGGTGCCTATTGCATGGAGCCCAATAATATAACGAATGAGTCTTGCTGAGTAATCACAGTTGAATATCACGGAAGAATCAGCACATCAGACTGTTTAACAACCAATCACACTGAGGTATCCACGCTCTAATCTGCTCTAATCCCTCAGTCAGCAGCAGTTTCCAAAGCTGCTGACTGCAACAATTAGATCAATACGAATTGTGTCTTTAACCGATTACAAGATTCTCATACTGCAAAAAGCTCGCATAATCGATCAAATATGCAAGCACTAAGGCCCTATCTAATCGCTTTGTAAGGTTAAAAAAACGGGCATGACGCGGAACCGATTGGGAATATTAAAGGCCTTATCGCTTTGTTGGTCTCGGTTGCATTTTGTGGCAGAGACAGGCCATCGCAGGGGATGTGATTTAAATCCTGTGCAAACACCAGACGACTAATGGAATAGACGACTCCATCTAACTCATAACTTGAATGTGTCCAGAGACAATTAACTGGCCATATCTCTTCTGGGTGACGAACGGCGCTCTGCACGTATCATTTGGTAATGGTGATCGTAAACTATGATAGATACCGATTAACGGAAGGCAGCTTTGAATGAAGGGTTCGATATATCATGGGAGGTTTTTCGCATTTAATGCGAAGGAATTTGGTGTAGAATGGTATCTAGTTCACCGATAACTTTTGTGTGCATGTGTCGATTTCTTAAATAGTTCTAGTAAAGAAGTATGCATATTATAGTTTTTAGCGTGCTTAGATATTTGTTAAAATTAATTTGTTCAAATGCAATAATTAACAATTTAATATTATGACGTAACATTAAAGAAGGATACAATTTACAAATATATTTTTACTCATATCTAAAAGACATTTATTTCAAAATGAATGTTATTCATTTTAATGGTTCTATATTTACAGCATTTTTAAAATAGGACTTTAATTATCACCCTGTATTTAACAATAAATTATATTTTAGGTTAGGAAAAAATAACATTTCGCATTACGCGGCGACATGCACATATTATTTTATTTAAAGATGGACATTTTTTTCCAAATTTTTAGTCAACTGAATTTCAAATTTCTGGAAGAAACTTTCGTTTTGACATTTTCCTTATTTTTATAAAGAAACCGTAGGAAAAATAATAATGAAATTTTAAATTCCATGTTCTAGTTAACTGACATAATGTTTCGAATAAAGATAGTAATTTTAACCATTTTATTCTAGTAAAAAATAAGTAAATAAAAAAGATTTTTCAATTTCCCCCATGGGACGTTTGGCTATATGAAATCTTTTTCTTTGTTTTCCATTTGCTCAGAAACTCAATTAGAGCTACATCCCCGGAAACAAATTCATTTTTATAAACTGGGCAGATGTTCTTCGTAGTATAACAAACAAGAAAGTATTATTTGCTCTTTTCAATTTTGGTATTTAATGGAAAAGGTATAGTTTCAATAAAATTAATTGAGATACAAAAGTATGCAATGTAGCATGCAACTAATACAATAATTTTCAAGCAAATTAGTGTTTTAATTTAGGGACAAACTTTTAATTACTTTTAATTGCACATAACAGAAAATGAAAACTAAATTACAAATTACTAAAAAGACTACAAAATTGATATGAGATTTTTAAGTAACTATTTACCAATTTATATCGAAAAGAAATACAAATCTTTCCCATAGTTTGTTTTCCTAGGTTTAGTTTGCCGCTTTACGGTCATCTTGTGCACACAATTGCTAAACAGACATACAGACGGCACATACTCCTAATTACTCCTAATAATTCAATCCTAACAATTCACTCCCAATAATTCAATCGATGCGAAATTATAGTGGCTATTTAGTAAATTTATATCGAAAAAAATATAAAACCTTCCCATTTTGGCATTGTATATATATATATATATCATGGGAAATGGGAAATGGAAAAAAAATTTCAAAACAATATTGTTGTTTTAGATATATATAAATATATATACTAAAACAACAATAATGTTTTTGTAACTTTTCTCGAGCAGTTTAATCAATCCCAAGGAAAATGAAACAAACTTTTCCTATTTTAAATGACCTACATGCTTGGAGTAAAGGACAGTAATTCTAAAGATTTTATCTCAATTTAACTTTTCCAAAAAAAGGCAAGTTAAAAAATCCTGGAAAAGAATTGTTTTAATTTCCCTTAGGAAATTTACTTCTATCAGACCTTTTCATTTGATTTCCTGTTTTTGCAAAACTCAATCAGAACTGTATACCCTGAAGGCAAAATCAATTCACTCCCTAAAGTCGTCAGTTGTTCTTAGGCGGCATTACAAGCTAGAAAGCATTTTTTTCCTTTTCCTAGCTTCGGCATTTAGTGGAGGACTTAAAGGTAATGACAGTATCCATTTCTTTCTTTACTGGCCTAACCAAAATACCTCTTCTAATAATCTACCGGAAATATTATTACAGGATGATATGGCTTCAATGATATATGGCAGGCGGCCCTTTTACCGTTGCTAGGCAACAGACGGCGGTACCAACCGACGCAGTGGCTCTGGTTTGAGATTTAATTTCTTTTGTTGAACGGCACTTTAATCTTGATTTATTAGGGTTGTCAATCCCTCAGTGCTTTTCTGTGTGTAGTTTCGAGCTATGATTCGCTACGGCAAAGGTATTATGGATTGTTTGCTGAATTTGGTTCATAAAAAGTTGAGCTATGAAAAATTAAACAAAAGGCATTTTCAATTATTTGGGTGCTTTTAAGATTTGTTGGATTTAATGATGAGGTATGCTTAGAGCACTATAAGTAGCTTGTTTAGAAATTGAAAAGCTTCTGAATCTCTCTTCGTTGATCTCTCCGTAAGCAGGTCATTAAATGATAAGGGATGACATTAATAATGGTTTATGCAGAATTGTTTGTTTATAAAAGGAGTATTACTTATGATAATTTCGAAAAACTTTCCCAATTTAATCTTTTGAGAAACCTGTTTTATTATTTCTTAAGGAACAAAGAACTTGAAGCTAATGTTTGAAATTTCCAAAGCAAAATAATAATAATAATAATAATAATTCACATGCTTTTCTCCATTTACTAAATGAGTCGACAGTGATTTCGAAACAAATTGAACATACTCTTTTTGTTAGAATAAATATATGAATTGCATTACTTCTTTCTTATTAAACTATTCAGAACAGTTAGATGTCTATTTCACATACGCTTAAAAATTTAGTTTTATAAGGCATTGCCCGAAACTGAATACGCAATTATAATAGCATACTGAAGCCTTCTTAAGATTGAAATGTATTTCAATTATAAACATATAAGTTCATACTTGTATAGTATAGGACATAGTTAATAAAACATATAACTATATTAGTTTATATTTAAAGAGAATTAATGGGATTTGTTTATTAAAATACATCTTAAGAACATAAAATACATACGGAGGAGTATTCAGTTTAATTAAAGACATGAATTCGTATCACATCGTATAACAAACATATTGTTTCAAGATTAAACAAATTGAAATATAACTTAAAATTTTAAATTCTACTGCTATTTAAAGATTGATTACTTTCTGGGATACTTTAATTTAAAATGTTAAAAACACTTTTTAGATAAATCTGTAAATATTACGTTTAACTCCATGAGATCCCATGAAATTTATTTTTATAAAATAAATAGCTATTTTTGAGAAATACGTTATAGCTTTTTTACTCAATTACAGTGAATCATTTCAAGTTATCAATGTAATAGCTTTTTTTTTAGGTAACGTCTTACAGATATCTATTTCTTCAAACAATCTGGAAAAGTACAAAAAATCCCTTAAGACTCCATTTATATCAATTGCTGTGAGAAAATTGAATCATTCATCTTATATCCACACATACGTCTCCACAATGTTACGAAAATGTTTAGGATGTTGCCCTATTCTGGGTACCCTGTAAAGGTCCCCAGGAAGTCTAAGCGTCGCCAAAACTTCGCCAAGTTACATTTTGCTAAATGAGTGGCAAAGGGATCTGCCATTAAAACTTCTGCAAATAAAAATTACCTTGGGTAACATTGTGCCCGAAGGCGTCGATGTTCTGGCACTAGATAAATCGTTGTTTCGGCTGTGGTTCATTGTTGCAAGGCTGATGATAAATATCCTCAATGCCAACGAAGGCGAACGAAATCGATGATGCAGCTTAGAAAATTGGTAAATGGGCCATTTACAAACCCCAGACCACCAGTCGTTTTTTTGGTGTAAATGTTTTGATTTTCTATGTTTTGTGTTTCTTTTTACACTGTTTCCATTTCATGTGTATTTTATTTTTCTAAATAAAGGTATTTTTGTAACTGGAGAAAGAATAATGCAAACATAGGAAGCAGATACATTTTATTTCAAGTAATACGTTTACAAAATACTACTTCTTTTTACCCGATGGAATATATTTATGGAAATATTAATTATTCGTAAATTACTGCATGATTAAAATCAGGAGATTTTTGATGGTATATTACCATCACATATTAAACTTTTTATTTTTTATTTATTATCTTAGATATAGTAAAAGTATAGTGTGATTATAATAAAATATCACTTTCAAAATGTTGAAAAAGGAACCACTCGCCTTATTGAGTTTAAATTTGAACTGAAGTTACTTGAAGAAAGGTGAAACGGTACGACATAAAAATTTCCAAAGTTGTTTAATAAATGTAGCTGTAAGTGGCAAAAGAAAGTGAATTCGGCTGCCAGTGATATTTTGAATAGAAATGACAACATGTTTCGCAAGAGGTGCACATTAAACAAAATGTAGTGGTCCAATCTGCTTGATTGTTTCTGTTTTCTGACGTACCAATGACTTCCAAGTCATTGTTATTTGACGTAAATAATGACGTCCAAGTCCAAGTGAAACGCAAAATACATTGCAAAAAATAAATTTCTTGTTATATAGTCTTCACAATGTTTCCAACTGAAGAGCATCATTACGAAGTAGAATATTTTACATCCAAAAAGTTTTATGACCTTGGCTATAATGTATTTTAGTTCTTTTTTCATTTTAAATTAAAATAATTGATAAAGGTTTAGCGGATTCCGAAATATATGTGCTTTTTATTTATAAAAACAGCATTTCAGTGAAAGAGAAAAAGGAACCAAACTGTTTCTTTGGGAAATTTACCATTGCTTTGATATTAAGGTTTCTCTTCCAAAAAGTTTTTTCTTCTTTTGGAGCATTTCTTTTCTTCATGTTTTTAAGTCACACTTTCACACTACATTTTTAATTCGCTTTATTTTATCAAAAAAAAAATTTTTTTTTTCTTTTCGTTTTCAGAGAAGACGAAGACAGAAGCTGGCTGAAAGCTTTTTCAGATCCATATTAATAGAAAACAACTCAGAAGTAGGTTAAACTGCTTGCGGTCTCTACTTTTTCCTTTCATTGCTTATCCATTTCCACCTGCTGCAGCCAGGAAAAGAATTTCAATTTGTGAAATAAATGGAATTTTTCTATCTCTTTCTCCTGCAGATATTTCGTAAATAGTCAGAGAATCCTTCAACCATTTTAATCTTTTTATAAGTTTTGAAAAGTGAAAATGAAAATATATCACACCATTATAAAGAGGAAAAAAAATATATTAGGCTTCTTTTTTTCCGTTAGTGCTGGATGTTTATAGTACTGTTCTTCTTTTTCGAATTCAACACATTACTGTTTATAGTATTGTCTGAAGTAATAAGACATAAATAATATAAATAAAAATATCTTACATCGTAAAAGCTTTATGACCTTTGCAATAATTTTACAATTAAATCTATATGTAATGTGACTTTCCGGATTGATTGTGCTCGACGGCAAAAAGTTTGGAGATACCAGATCTAGATTTTTTTAGGGATTTTAATTTATTTGACTTTAATTATGTTCAGTTCAAATGATCATAATTTACAGTAGAATTTTTATAACATCTCAGAATTCTAGGTAATAAATTTTAATATATGGTAGCAAAGAAATATATATGAATATTCTGCTTCCATATAAAGTCTAACCATTTACATTTAAAAATAAAAGTGCCTACACAAAATACATTGCAAAAATAAATTCTTTGTTGTATAGTCTTCACAAAGTTTCCAACTAAAAAGCATCATTAGGAAGTATATTATTTTATATCTTAAAAGCTGACTTGACTGTAATCGATTTTGGTTCTTTTTCCACTTTAAAGTACCATAATTGCTAAACGCTCAGCGGCTTTCCAAAATATATGTGCTTTTTATTTATAAAAACTAGCATGCCAGTTAGAGTTTCTTAATTGATCTTTACATAAAAACATTTCATTATCAATTTGTATGATTTGCTTACATTGTAAATTTTGCAATGAAATCTATATAAAATGTGACTTTTCTAATTGACGGTGCGTGATGGCCGTATTTTGGAGACTCTAATCTAAAATACTGGTTGAATTTCAATTTTATTTGACTTTTTGACAATGAATTTTAATTACAATAAATTTAAAATCATAATTTACCGAAGACTTTTTTTTTATTATGACAGAATCCGAGATAAAAAAATTTAAAAGTATGGTATCAATAAAATATGTGAAAAACCACCTTCCATTTTAGGTCTTACAATTAAAAATAAAAGTTTCAACGAAAGATACAATGCGAAAAAAAAAATAAAAATAAATTCGTTGTTGTATTTCTTCACACTGTTTCCAACTAAAAAGTATCATTAGGAAGTAGAATATTTTACATCCTAAAAGCTTTATGACCTTGGCTATAATCGATTTTAGTTCTTTTTTTCACTTTAAATCACCATAATTGCTGACGGCTTAGCGGATTCCGAAATGTATGTGCTTTTATTTATAAAAAGTAGCTTTCAGTGACAGAGAAAAAAAAACAAACTGTTTCTTTGGGAGATTTACCATTGTTTTGATATTAACTTTCCTCTCCCAAAAGTTTTTCTTCTTTTTGCAGATTTTCTTTTTCCTTCATGTTTTTAAGTCACACTTTCACACTACATTTTAATTTACTTTATTTTATCAAAAAAATTCTTTCTCTTTTCGCTTTCAGAGGAGAAGTAGACAAAGGCTGGCTAAAAGCTTTTCAGATCCATATTAATAGAAAACAACGGAGAAGTCGGTTAAACTGCTTGCGGTCCATACTTTTTCCCCTTTCATTGCTTATCCATTTCCATCTGCTGCAGCCTGGACAAAGAATTTCAAGTCCTGAAATAAATGGAATTTTTTTATCTCTTTCTCCTGGAGATATTTCGTAAATAGTCAGATAATCCTTCACCATTTTAATCTGTTTATAAGTTTGGAAAAAGGAAAATGTATCACACTATTGTCAAATCGAGAAAAAAATATTTATTACCTCTTATTTTTTTTCATAAGGTTAGAGCTGGATATTTATAGTACTATTTTTCTTTTTCGAATTCAGTACATTACTGTTTATTTTTTATTGTCTGAAGAAAAATGAAATAATATTTATTGATTTCCTATATAATATTTATTCAATAATATTTATTGATTTTTAATTTTTCTTGTTAAATCATTAAATTAACAGAAAAAAATTATTAATAAATCAGGATTTGAAATTTCAACAGGATCAACTTGAAGCATTCTTTCTTATGTGGGTTTGAAATGAATTAAAATTTTTGAGCAATTATTTATTTAATCAATGTTCAAAAGCAGAATCAAGTTTGCTAAGTAGTTCTGGATAATGATTGGTTAGTGTTGGTTGTCTTGGGTTACTATCTTGTTGGCTAGTGTTGGATATCTGCAGTTCTATTTTTATTTTTGAATTCAGTGCATTCTTGTATATTTTACTTTCTGAAGTAAAATGAAATAATATTTATTGATTAATGCGTTTTCAATTAAATCTTTAAATTAATTGTAAAACTTATTACAAATCAGAATTTAAAATTGTGACAAGATCAAGTGGAAATATTTTCTTATGTATGATTTTAATGAATTAGAATTTTTGAGTAATTATTTTATAAACAAATGAGGTGGCTCAAAACGGCTTCTTTTTTCTTAATGTTAGAGCTGGATGTTTATAGTACTATTTTTCTTTTTTTCGAATTCAGTACATTACTGTTTGTATTATTGTATGAAGTAATAAGACTTACAAATAATTTAAGTAAGAATATCTTACATCTAAAAGCATTATGACCTTTTCAATAATTTTACAATTAAATTTATATACAATGTGACTGGCCAAATTGATTGTTGTCGATGGCCATAGTTCGGAGATCTCTGATCTGGATTTTTTTCAGGGATTTTAATTTATTTAACTTTAATTATATTCAGTTCATATTATTAGAATTTACAGAAGAAATTTTATAACATCTCAGAATTCTAGGTAATAAATTGTTAATATATGGTATGACAGAAATATATAAATATCGTGCTTCCATATAAAATCTACACATTTACATTTAAAAATAAAAGTACCCACTCAAAATATATTTTCAAAAATAAATTCGTTGTTGTATATTCTTCACACTGTTTCCAACTGAAAAGCATCATTGGGAGATAGGGGTATTTTACATCTTAAATTGACTTGACTGTAATCGATTTTGGTTCTTTTTTCCAATTTAAAAGTACCATGATTGCTAAGCGGTCAGTGGTTTTCCAAAATATATGTGATTTTCGTAAAAGATAGCATGCCAGTTATTGTTTCTTAATTGATCTTTACATAAAAACATTTGATAATCAATTTGTATGATTTACATGCATTGTAAATTTTTCAATCAAATTTGTACCCTTTTTTTGAATTTTCTGATTAATGGTGGGCGATGGCCGTATTTTGGAACTCCTCATCTAAAATACTTGTTGGATTTGAATTTAATTTTACTTTTTGACAATGAATTTTAATTATATTAAATTTAAAATCATAATTTACCGAAGACTTTTTATATTATGAAAGTATCCGAGATAAAAAAATTGAAAAGTATGGTATCAAAAAAATATGTGAAAAACCTCCTTCCATATTATGTCTTACATTTAAAAATAAAAGTTTCAACAATAGATACAATGCGAAAAAAATTAAAAATAAATTCGTTGTTGTATATTCTTCACACTGTATCCAACTAAAAAGAGTATCATTAGGAAGTAGAATAATTTACATCCAAAAAGCTTTATGACCTTGGCTATAATCGATTTTAGTTCTTTTCTCACTTTAAATTGCCATAATTGCTGAAGGCGTAGAGGATTACGAAATATATGTGCTTTTTGATTTATAAAAAATTGCATTTCAGTGAAAAAGAAAAAAAAAGAAAGATAACTGTTTCTTTGGGAAACTTACTATTGCTTTGATATTAAGTTTTCTCTTCCAAAAAGTTTTTCTTCTTTTGAAGCTTTTCTTTTCTTCATGTTTTTAAGTCACACTTTCACAATACATTTTTAATTTGCTTTATGTTAAAAAAAAAAAAAATTTCTTTCTCTTTTCGTTTTCAGAGAAGAAGATGACAGAGGCAGGCAAAAAGCTTTTTCAGATCCATATTAATAGAAAACAACTCAGAAGTAGGTTAAACTGCTTGCGGTCCCTACTTTTCCCCCTTTCATTGTTTATCAAATTCCACCTGCTGTAGCCGGGAAAAGAATTTCAAGTCGGAAATAAATGGAATTTCTCTATCTCTTTCTCCTGGAGATATTTCGTAAATAGTCAAAGAATCCTTCAACCATTTTAATCTGTTTATAAGTTTTGAAAAGTGAAAAGAAAATGTATCACACCATTGTGAAATCAGAGATAAAATGTATTTCGGCTTCTTTTTCTTTCATACGGCTAGTGCTGGACATTTATAGAACTATTTTTCTTTTTCGAATTCAGTACATTACTGTTTGTTTTATTGTCTGACAATAAAACAAACAGTAATAAGAATTATACATATTATATGTAAGAATATTTTACATTTTTAAAAGAATTATGGCCTGGCCTATAATTTTTACAATGAAATCTATACACAGGCTGGTCTGGCAGGAATGATGTTGCTTGACGGAAAATAGTTTGGAGATCGCTGATCAAAATTCTTTGGGAATTCAGTTTATTTGACTTTTTCACAATCGTCTTTAATTAGCAATTTTAACATTAAACTTTTTAACAATTGACATCGAATTTAAAATCATGAATTTCTGAAGAATTTATATATTATCACAGACTCCCAGATAAAAGATTTTAAAATTGTAGTATGAAAGAAATATGTGAAAGAAATACATGAATATTCACCTTATATATTAAGTCTTTCATTTAAAAATAAAAGTGCCCACCCAAAATACATTACAAAAAAATAAATAAATTCTTTGTTGTATAGTCTTCACAATGTTTCCAACTGAAGAGCATCATTAGGAAGTAGAATATTTTACATCTTAAAAGCTTCATGACCTCGACTATAATCGGTTTTAGTTCTTTTTTTCACTTTTAATTACCATAATTGCTGAAGGCTTAGAGGGATTCGAAATATATGTGCTTTTTATTAATTTGCTTAATTTTAACAAAAAAATTTTTTGTTTCTTTTCGTTTTAAAGAGAAGAAGAAGACAGAGGTTGGCTAAAAAGCTTTTTCAGATCCATATTAATAGAAAACAACGCAGAAGTAGTTTAAACTGCTTGCGGTCTCTACTTTCCCCTTTCATTGCTTATCCATTTCCACCTGCTGTAGCCAGGAAAAGAATTTCAAGTCGTAAAATAAATGGAATTTTTCTATCTCTTTCTCCTGGAGATATTTCGTAAATAGTCAGAGAATCCTTCAACCATTTTAATCTCTTTATAAGTTTTGAAAAGTAAAAAGGAAAATGTATCACACCATTGTCAAATCGAGAAAATTGATTGATTTTTAATATTTCCTTGTTAAATCATTAAATTAACCTATTAATAAATCAGGATTTGAAATTTTAACAAGATCAGAATTCTTTCTTAAAATTTTTTTGAGTAATTATTTATATAATCAAATGATCAAAAAATAGAATCAAGTTTGTTAAGTACTGCTGGATAGTTTGGTTAGTTTTGGTTGTCTTGGCTGACTTTTTGTTGATTTTGGATATTTGCATTTTATTTTTATTTTTGGAATTTATACATTACAGCTTATTTTATTGTCTGAAGTAAACTGAAATGATATTTTTGATTAATATATTTTGTTAAATCAATAAAATAACTGAAAAACTGATGAATAAATCAGAATTTGAAATTGTAACAAGATAAAGCTGAAATATTTTTTCTATCTAGGTTTGAAATTAACTACAATTTTTGAGTAATTATTTATGTAAACAAATGTGGTGGCTCAAAACATCTTTTTTTCATAAAGTTAGTGCTGGATATTTATAGTACTATATTCCTTTTTCAAAATCAGTACATTACAGCTTATTTTATTGTCTGAAGTAAACTAAAATGATATTTATTGATTAATATGTTTTTCAATTAAATCTTTAAATTAATTGGAAAACCCTTTTAATAAATCAGAATTTGAAATTGCAACAAATCAAACTGAAGTATATTTCTTGTCTAGGTTTGAAATGAACTATAATTTTTGAGTAATTATTTATGTAAGCAAACGAGGTGGCTCAAAACGGCTTCTTTTTTCATAAATTTAGTGCTGGATATTTATCGTACAATTTTCTTTTTCGAATTCAGTACATTATTGTTTCTTTTATTGACTGAAATAAAATGAAAAATTATTTATTGATTAATATGTTTTCCAGTTAAATCTTTAGATTAACTGAAAAACTTATGAATAAATCAGGATTTTAAATTGTATCTAGATCAAGCTGAAGTATTTTTCAAATGTAGGTTTGAAATGAACTAGAATTTTTAGTAATTATTGATGTAAACAAATGATCAAAAGTAAGATCAGGTTCGATAACATCTTGTCAAAACAAAATACACAAAGTTTCAACAAACAGATATTTTTAATTAATTATTTAAAATTTCAACAAGTATGAATTTTATCAACTGCAACTTATCTTACGAAACATTCAGGAATAGTGTTACTCTATCTCACACACACACATGTGCATGCATTTATATATATATATACGTGTGTGGGTTTGTATCTATGAGTATAAAGTGAGTGAGATATTTCTGGGGCAGTATATACGTCCAAGACTCTACAGCCATATTAGACCAGGACCTACTGTTTAAAGTGGATTCGAACCACTACCAACATCTATGGCTCCGGCGGAACTCGAACCCGAAATCTGTGGCTCCGAGTGGCAGAGAGCTAGTCACTCAGCGATCAGGCCCTACAGTTACTATAGAGCATAATTAAATAAAAAATAGCTTTTAGTAAAAATATTTTGTTATTTTTAAATTTTTGAATGATTCTACAAATATTTAATTCTATAAAACAGTCTATTATATTTCTATTATTTTGTCTATTTAAGTTTTAAGACTATCAGAAGTAATTAAAAAAAAAAATTCTTATTCAATGCGGGTTTAGAGAATAGCATTTCATAGAGGGCATAGCATTGCTGAACAGTCACATAGAGTTCATACATTTTTTTTAAATAACATACATTGTTTGATAAAACATATAATTTAATCCACATTACATTCATGCAATCATGGCAATTACATATGAGAAGGAGCTAAAGTTGATTGCAAGATAAGATTAAAAGATTTAAGAATTTCGACTACTGTAGAGAATACAACACTATTTCCTTAAAATAAATTTCTGCGTAATTAATTTTTTTTATGAGCTAGTATACATTTATGTTCAACTGTAAGGACAACATACTATAAAAACAGCGATAAGTTTATCTACAAAATGTTTTGTATCACTAAAATTTTATTCTTGTTTCTACAAAGCATACATATCTCCATATAATGGCAGTTATTGATTTGGAAAAAGTGCTGAATTTCTCTGAGGGTATGCATAAAATATTCCCGATCTAGTTCATATTATTCTGTGATAAATCCTGAAAAATTGTTTTGTAATATATTATTTTCTGTGAATTGTTCTGCGTTTATGGTTTTATAACTTCTTAGATATAATTGTAAAGAAATATTAACATTAAAGCAACAGTAGACTGTCAATTTGCTTCTTTCCTTTCTGGCTAATTTTGCTTTCTTCTGGTAAATCATGTATGGTATTCCATTCCCGTAATCATAATAATATTGTTGTTCAATGCATACTTTTCTTTTTCAACTTCTAAAATCAACAATTAACAAATGAACACATTAATTTAAAGTGTTTCAGTATGAAATTCATATACATTACATAGGAAATATACACTCATGTCCATAAATTAATGATAATGAAGTTCAGGCAAAGAAAGAGATAGAAACAAAACAAATTTGACTTATTTGTAAAGTCTATTTATTAAACAAAAAGATAAAGAGCAAAAAAGATACTATATGTTTGACATAATTTATAAAAATTACAATTTTTACTCCCTGGAGCAAATTTCAAAAAAGAACCTATTTACAAAAAACAGTATAACATGGTTAGTATGATGGTTAATATGGAGTATGTCTCCCGGACGATGCAATACAGGCCTTACAACGCCTAATCATCCTGAGTAAAAAATTTTCAATCTGATCCTGGGGAATATTACACCACTCATCAAGCAATGCCCTCCGAAGTTCCGGTTGACAGGTGGGAGGGGGTTGACGGGCTGCAATTCCTTGGCCAAGCATATCCTCACATTCTCTATTGGATTCAAGTCCAGTGAGCATGCTGGCCAATCCATGCGGTTGATATCCTCAATTGAAGGCATTCGTCTACAATGTTTGCACGGTGAGGACGGGAATATAAGCCATAAACAGAAATTCAGCACCCATGGCACCCCGAAACAAACGTACATGTTATTCCAAAATGACATCCCGATAGATGTGGCCTGTCATCGTTACACTTTGAACATGCAGGTCAGTTCAGGAACCAAGAATAATTCTTTCTCAAACGAGCCATCCTGCACCATAGTGACGGTGTCGTTCAATTACGTTCTCTTGGTGGTAACGGGTACCTGGAGCTCTCCATATGAAAGTCCGGCGAGAATCAGACTGCAAACTAAAAACATCACACAAGACCACTGTTGCGGTGTCCACAATGCATGCTCTGTACTCCAGGTTAATCACAGGCGACAGTGAGTTGGGTAAGTGGAACACATCCGACAGGCCTACGAGCATATAGACAAATGTGCCCTAAGCGTCTGCACACGGTCTGCCTTAAAACTGTCATACCGGTAGCTGAAGAGAGCTGTCGAGACAGGTCTGATGCTGTGCTCGGTCTGTTTCTTTTGGCAGTAACTGCTAAATACCGGTCCTCATTCGGTGTTGTAACTCGGAGGCGACCTGTGCTGTAACATATACTCACATTACCATCATCTTGGAATCGTTGCCAAAGCCTGGACATGACACTCTGGGCGATTCCAAGTTCCTCGGATACTTCCAGCTGGGTACGTCCACATTCCAGTCGTCCGATAATTCTACCACGTAAGAAATCATCCAAATGCATCCTTTGTGCCATAACTATGCGGTTATTGCACTGAAAGGCTTTTAAAGCGCTTGTGAACAATTTTTACTTCTTTGCCACCATTTCTTATATACACCTCTCTTACACTCTCGTCATTGTGACGTACTATCCGCGCCATCTGGTGGTTTCCTGTAATTTGCATATTCTTCTTCAAGATGTGTGTGTGATAATTCTACAGGTGAAATTTTATTTTAGGTTCAATTTCTGTGTGATTCTGAATTATCCTTAATTTATGGACATGAGTGTGCATTACATAGGAAAAAAAAATACACGATAATCATTTTGTGATGTTCATAGCTGCAATTAACTAAATAAATATCATAAGGCTAAAATATATTATGGTATCGGTCGTATATAAAACTAAAGTGCTTTATTATAAATTATAAAATCTATTTTATAATAATGGTTATACATCCGTGAGAAACGTTCAGTTCTATTAAAGACAAGAATTTTTATCGTTTCTATAAGAGTCAATGTTTTCATGTTTAAACAAATAGAAGTAAAACTTAAAACTGCCTTTTATTGCTCGGCAGTTATTCAATTGCTTTATATTACTCCTTATTTCCGTATATTATCAACTGCTTTATATAATTCAATTGCTTTACAATATTCAATTGCTTTATTTTTTCCAGTGGCTTTCCATTGCTTTAATAAATTCATAAATTAAAACAATACATTTGATAGATAAAATATTGTCTAGTCTTAGTCTGTAGTACAATTTCTGCGATACAGCACACTTGAAACAACGGTTCAATTGCATGGCGCCCAATGATGTGACGAATGAGTCTTGCTAAGCAATCACAATCGAATATCACGGAAGAATCAGCACATCTGACTGTTTAATAACCAATCACACCGAGGTATCCACGCTTTAATCAGCTCTAATCCTCAGTCAGCAGCAGCTGCCAAAGCTACTGACTGCAACAATTTAGGTCAATATGAATTGTGTTTTCAACCGATTACAAGGTTCTCGTACTACAAGAGCTTGCATACTCGATCAAATATGCAAGCACTAATGCCCTATCTAATCGCTTTGCAAGGGTTAAAGGAAACGGGCATGACGCGGCACCGATTGGGAATATTAAAAGGCCTTATCGGTTTGTTGGTCTCCGGTTACATTTTGTGGCAGAGACAGGCCATCGCTGGGGACGTCATTTAAATTCTGTGCAAATACCAACGACTAATGGCCTATCTGACTCATATCTTGAATGTTTGCAGAGACAATTAGTTGGCCATATCTCTTCTGGGTGACGAACGTCACTCTGCACGTATTATTTGGTAATTGGTGATCGTAAAATATGATATATACTTATTAACGGAAGGCAGTTTCGGGTGAATGGTTCGATATATCATGGGGAGGTTTTCCGCATTTGTTGCGAAGGAAATTGGTGTAGAATGGCATCAAGTTGGCTGATAACTTAGTGTGCATGGGTCAATTTCTTAAAATTTTTAGTAAAAAAGGATGTACATAGTAGCTTTTAATTGTGTTTTGATATATGTTGAGATTAATTTGTTGAAATGTAATGAACAAAAATTTAATACTATTCCATAACTTAAAAGAATGATTCAATTTACAAATATGTTGTTACTAATATCTAAAAGACTTTTATTTCAAAACGGAAGTTATTCATTTTAATGGTTCTATATTTACAGCCTTTTGAAAGTAGGAATTTAATTATAATCACCCTGTATTTAAAATTAAATTATGTTTTAGTTTAGTAAAAAAAATAACATTTAGCATTACGCGGCGACATACAGATATAATTTTGTTTAAATATGGGAATTTTTTCTAAATTTTTAGACAACAGAATTTCAAATTTTTGCAGAAGAAACTTTCGTCTTGAAATTTTCACTTTTTATTTGAAGAAACCGTAAGGAAAATAACAATGAAATTTTAAATTTCCCTTTCTAGTTAACCGACATGTTTAGAATAAAGATAGTATTTTTAACCATTTTATTGTAGTAAAAAAAAAAAAAAAGTAAATAAAAAAAAAAGTTTTTTCAATTTCACCCATGGAACGTTTGCCTCTATGAAATCTTTTTATTTATTTTCCGTTTTCTCAGAAACTCAATTAGAGCTACATCCCCGGAAACAAATTCCTTTTATAAATTGGACAGATGTTCTTCCCAGTATAACAAACAAGAAAGTATTATTTGCTCTTTTCCAACGTTGGTACTTAATGTAAGAGGTATAATTTCAATAAAATTAATTCTGGTACAAAAGTATATAATGTAACATACATCTAATGCAATATTTTTCCAACCAGATTAATGTTTTAATTTAGAGACAAAATTTAATTACTTTTAATTACACACCACACAAAATGAAAACTAAATTTCAAATTACTAAGTTAGAGGTTCTGCTCTAGTTTGCTGCTCTACAGTCATCTTGTGCACACATGGGCTAAACAGATCGGGACATACTTCAAATTACTAAAAGAAGAAAATTAATGCGAAATTTTAGTAGCTATTTTGTAAATTTATATCGAAAAAAAAAATGTAAAACTTTCCCATTTTGCCATAGTATCTTTCCAATTCCCATGATATATATATATATATACTAAAAAAAAAAATATTATTTTAAAAAATTTTCTGTAACAGTTAAAATAAAAAATGAAAGATAAACTTTTCCTATCTCAGATTACCTACATGCTTGGAATGATGACAGTAATTCTAACGATTTTATCTCAATTTAACTTTTCAAAAACGAAAAAATAAAAAATCATGGAAAAGTATTGTTTTAATTTTCCCTTAGGAAATTTACTTCTATCAGAACTTTTAATTTGATTTCCTGCTTTTGCAAAACTCAATCAGAACTGTATACCCTGAAGGCAAAATCAATTCACTCTCCAAAGTCGCTAGTTGTTCTTAGGAGGAATTACAACCTAGAAAGAATTCTTTTCCTTTTTTTTTTTAGCTTCGGCATTTAGTGGAGGACTTAGAGGTAATGACATCATCTATTTCTTTTTTTCCCAAACCAACATACCTCTTCTAATAATCTACGGAAATATTAATACGGGACGATATGGCTTCAATTATATATGGCATGCAGCCCTTTTACCGTTGCCAGGCAACAGACAGCGTCATATGTACCAACTGACGCAGTGGCTCCGGTTATAGATTTCATTTCTTTTGTTGAGCGGCACTTTAATCCTGATTTATTAGGGTTGTCCAAACCCTCAGTGCTTTGCTGTGAGGAATTTTGAGCTATGATTCGTTACTGCAAAGGTATTACGGATTGTTTGCGGAATTTGGTTCACAAAAATTGAGCAATGAAAAAGTAAACAAAAAGCACTTTCAATTATTTGGTTGCTTTTAAGATTTGTTGTATTTAATGAAGAGTTATGCTTAGAGTACTGTAAGTAGCTTGCTTAGAAATTGAAAAGCTTTAGAATTTCTCTTCGTTGATCTCTCCGTAAGCAGGTCATCAAATGTTAATGGATGCCATTAATAATGATTTATGCAGAATTGTTTACTTATAAAGGATCACTGCTTATGACAATTTCCTAAAACTTTTCTGATTGAATCTTTTCTTAAACCTGTTTTATTATTTCTTAAGCAACAAAGAACATGGAGGCTAATGTTTGAAACTTCCATACTAAAAAAGGGAATACACATGCTTTTCTCCATTTACCAAATGAACCATCAGTGATTTCATAACAAATTGCACATACTATTTTTTGATTGATTAACTTCTTTTTATCGAACAATTTATAATAGTTTTTTGTTTATTTCTTAGTCTATTAGATTTGTGTTTTTTTTATTTTTATGTCTCTGCGTATATAAATATGATTTATATAAGTGTATAGTCCAAGACCGAATAAGCAATTACAGTAGAATATTAAAACCTTGTTAAGGTTGAAACGTATTCCAATTCTGAACATATAAGTTCATGCGTATACAGTATATGATTTAGTTAATAAAACATATAACTATATTAGTTTATATTTATACAGGATTATTGTGATATATTTATTAAAATACATCTTAACTACTTAAAATATATTGGGAGGATTGTTAAGTTTAATTAAAGTCATGAATTCTTATCATTTCGTATAACAATCACATTGTTTTCAAGATTAAACAAATTGAAGTATAACTTAAAATTTCAAATTATACTGCTATGGAAAGATTTATTACTTTCTGGGGTATTTTAATTCAAATGTTAAAAAATACTTTTTAGATAAATCTGTAAATAATACATTTAACTTCGTGAGATCCCATGAATTTGATTTTTATAAAATAAATAGCTATTTTTGAGAAATACGTTATAGCTTTTAACTCAATTTCAGTAAGTCATTTCAAGTTATCAATATAAGAGCTTTTTTTAGGCAACGTCTTACAGATATCTATTTCTTCAAACAAAGTACAAAAAAATCCCTTAAGACTCCATTTATATCAATTGCTGTGAGAAAATTGAATCATTCATCTTATATCCACACATACGTTTCCACAATGTTACGAAAATGTTTAGAATGTTGCCATATCCTGGGCACTCTGTAAAATGTCACCAGGAATTCTAAGCGTCGCCAAAACTTCGCCAAGTTACATTTTTTGCTAAATGAAAGGCAAAGGGAACCACCATTAAAACTTCTGCAAGTAAAAATTACCTTGGAGTAACATTGTGCCCGAAGGCGTCGAGGTTCTGGCACTAGATAAATCGTTGTTTCGGCCGTGGTTCATTGTTGCAAGGCGGATGATAAATATCCTCATTGCCAACGAAGGCGAACAAAATCGATGATGCAGCTTAGAAAATTGGTAAATGGGCCATTTACATTCCCCAGACCACCCGCCGTTTTTTGGTGTAAATGTTTTGATTTTGGATGTTTTTGTGTTTCTTATACATTATTTTCATTTCATGTTTATTTTATTTTTATAAATAAATGTGTATGTAACTGGAGAAAGAATAATACAAACATGGAGAGCATTTAATCTTTATTTCACGTTGTATTTTTAAAATACAGCTTCCTTTTAACAGATGGCATATATTTATGGATATAAAGTAGACCTAACTAGAATTATTCGTTTAACATTCAACCAATATATTACTTACTGTAAAAATTACTAAACGCAAGTTTGATTGACATATTTCTTATGTATTCAGTAAATCGTGATGTTGTTATTTGCAAAATAATTTCAGAAATTAAATAAAATATATATATATGTTTCCCCTCATTCTTATTTCAAATATTATTTCTCCCCCTCCCCCAGACATTTATTTTTAGAAATGAAATATATACTGTTAATAATTCTATTATATCGTATTTCTAAATTAAATTTATCATTTTAACAACTATTATCTCTCTGATTGTAGAAATTGGAATTCTGCACTTATATACTTGATAATAATATTTTATTATTTGATGAACATTTATTAACCTTGTAAATGAATAGGGTAAAAATGATATTCTGCATATGTATCAACAAATTATAAATTTCTGCAAAAGGAATAAGATTTTCTTTATATAAAGAATCATAAATATTATTTTATTTAAATTGCATTAATTTAGTGTGCAGAATAAAAGATACATAATTATTACCACTAAATAAAAGGCGCAATTAACTTCATGAATGTAAAAAAAAATTTAATGTGTTGTATTTGCAAAGGTAATATATAAAATTACTGAATATTTTTAAATTAATATTTTTGTTGACAGTCAAATAAATGGTTTATACGACCAATAAATATTTAATATCTTATCTCTATCAAATTAAATTTTTTTAGTGACAAAATTTTGATTCATTATTTCAATTTCCTTTTAATTGCAAGTATTATATATTTCTAAGTGTTAGTACTATTTTATTCGTCATGGCTTCATTGATAAAATAATATACAACTAAAAAATTCATGCTTATTAATTTGCTATTCTCATACAGTATCGCATATTTAAAAAAAATGCCAAGATTTCCATTTTAATTTTATATTTGCTCTACATTTTAAAATTATATTTTTCCCTCCATTTATTAATTATAACATTTCTTTGAATATGTTTCATTGCAATATGATTAATAATTTCTAATTATAGATAACTTACTTTTAAATTGTTGAAAATTTAATCTAATGCATATACAGTAAGTTACAACCTACAAATTTTTACCATGTATTGAAATATTTTTATAGCATTATTAGTTTTACCTATCATCAGTATTATTAGAGATTCGTAGTTTTAAATAGAGGTTTCTGTACTTTGCAAAACATAATTTCATTATTTTTATGTGTAATATGCTACAGTGAATAACAATCATAAAATTTAGCTTGATAATAATCTTTGATTTGTAAATAACTACATAGTTAAAATATATTTAGTTAAAACAACATACACAACATAGTTAAACGTTAATATATATTTTACGTAGTTAAAATTTTTAATAAATATATCCCTTTAATTATGTGTAAATATAAACTAAAATAGTTATGTGTTGTAAAATAAAATTTATTATTTTATTATTTTTATGTGTAATATACTATATTAAATAGCAATTCTAATAAAGTTTATCGTAAAAATAATCTTCGATTTGTAAATAGACACAGAGTTAAAATATACATAACAACATTGTTAAAACAGTATACGTATCATAATTAAATTTTAATATATATCATGCAATTAAAGCATTTTAATAAATATATCCCATTAATTCTGTATAAATATAAACTAATATAGTTATATGTTTATTAACGACATATACTATATAAGTACTTGCTTATGTAATTATAATTGGAATACGTTTCATTCTCAATAAGTTTTAATATGCTATTGTAATTGTGTATTTAGTTCTGGACAAGGATCTTATAAAACCATATTTTTATAAAGAATCCGAACTAGACAACTAATTATTCTAAATTATTAGATAAAAAGAAGTAAAAATTCAGATATATATTTTTATAAAAAAAAAAAAAAAAGGATATGTACAATTTGTTTTGAAATCACTGTTGGTTCATTTGGTAAATGAAGAAAAGCATATGCATACATTCAACGCTAGAAGTTTCAAACATAAGCTTCAAGTTCTTTGTTCCTTAAGAAATAATAAAACAGGTTTACGAAAAGATTAAATTGGAAAAGTTTTCGAAATTGTCATAAGTAATACTCCTTTTATAAACAAACAATTCTGCATAAACCATTATTAATGTCATCCCTTAACATTTGATGACCTGCTTACGGAGAGATCAACGAAGAGAAATTCAAAAGCTTTTCAATTTCTAAGCAAGCTACTTATAGTACTCTGAGCATACCTCATCATTAAATACAACAAATCTTAAAAGCGCGCAAACAATTGAAAGTACCTTTTGTTTACTTTTTCATTGCTCAATTTTTGTGAACCAAATTCAGCAAACAATCCGTAATACCTTTGCCGTAGCGAATGATGTTTTAAAACTCCACACAGCAATGCACTGAGGGATTGGACAACCCTAATAAATCAGGATTAAAGTGGCACCCAACAAAAGAAATAAATCTCGAACCGGATCCATTGCGTCGGTTGGTACATACGACGCCGTCTGTTGCCTAGCAACGGTAAAAGGGCTGCTGAAGCCATATCATCCCGTATTAATATTTCCGGTAGATTATTAGAAGAGGTATGTTGGTTTGGGCAGTGAAGAAAGAAATGGATGATGTCATTACCTTTAAATCCTCCACTAAATGCCGTGGCTAGGAAAAGGAAAAGAATGCTTTCTAGCTTGTAATGCCTCCTAAGAACAACTGGCGACTTTAGAGAGTGAATTGATTTCGAATGCAGGGTAAAACAGTTTTGATTGAGTTTTGCAAAAACGGAAATCAAATGAAAAGTTTCCATAGAAGGAATTTCCTAAGGGGAAATTAAAACAATTCTTTCCCGTGATTTTTTTTTTTTACTTTTTGGAAAAGTTAAATTCAGATAAAATCTTTAGAATGAGTGTCATTATTCCAAGCATGTTGGTCATCGAAAATAGGAAAAGTTTATGTTCCATTTTTTTCCTTGAGGATTTAATAAATTGTTACAGAATATTATTAAAAACAAAAATGTTGTTTTAGCAATTAGAAAATTCAGTTGTTCCACCTTATCATGTTTGAGGATAAATAATATGTGCATCCAAAGTGGAGAAAAAGGAAGTTTTCTTACACATCATACAATTGTATGGAAATTATCTTCTTTACATGTATATATAAATAATAAATATATCCGCTTTAATTATGTATAACTATAAACAAATATATATAGTTATATGTTTTAATAACTATGTCGTATACAATACATATTATGCTTTATAAGTATAAGCATATATACTCATGTCCATAAATTAAGGATAATCCAGAATTCTAAGGATATTCACCTGTAGAATAATCACACACATCTTGAAGAAGAATATGTAAATTACAGGAAACCACCAGATAGCGCGGATAATACGTCACAATGACGAGAGTGTAAGAGAGAGGCATATAAGGAATGGTGGCAAAGAAGTAAAATTGTTCACAAGCGCTTTAAAAGCTTTTCAGTGCAATAACCGCATAGTTATGGCACAAAGGAAGCATTTGGATGATTTTTTACGTGGTAGAATTATCCGACGACTGGAATGTGGACGTACCCAGCTGGAAGTATCCGAGGAACTTGGAATCGCCCAGAGTGTCATCTCCAGGCTTTGGCAACGATTCCAAGATGATGGTAATGTGAGTATATGTTACAGCACAGGTCGCCCCCCGAGATTACAACGCCGAATGAGGACCGGTATTTAGCAGTTACTGCCAAAAGAAACAGACGGAACCCAGCATCAGACTTGTCTCGTCAGCTCTCTTCAGCTACAGGTACGGCAGTTTCAAGGCAGACCGTGTACAGACGCTTAGGGCACATTGGTCTATATGCTCGTAGGCCTGTCAGATGTGTTCCACTTACCGCTACTCACTGTCGCCTGCGATTAACCTGGAGCAGAAGCATGCATTGTGGGCACCGCAACAGTGGTCTTGTGTGATGTTTTCCGACGAGTCAGATTTATTTTGCAGTCTGATTCTCGCCGCACTTTCATATGGAGAGCGCCAGGTACCCGTTACCACTAAGAGAACACCATTGAACGACACCGTTACGGTGGTGCAGGATGGCTCGTTTGGGGAGGAATTATTCTTGGTTCCAGAACTGACCTGCATGTTCAGAGTGTAACGATGACAGGCCACATCTATCGGGATGTCATTTTGGAATAACATGTACGTTTGTTTCGGGGTGCCATGGGTGCTGAATTTCTGTTTATGGCTTATATTCCCGTCCTCACCGTGCAAACATTGTATACGAATGCCTTCAATTGGAGGATATCACCCGTATGGATTGACCAGCATACTCACCGGACTTGAATCCAATAGAGCATGTGTGGGATATGCTTCTCCACGAATTGTAGTCCGTCAATCCTCTCCCACCTGTCAACCGGAACTTCAGAGGGCATTGCTTGATGAGTGGTGTAATATTCCACAAGATCAGATTGATAATTTGATACTCAGCATGTTAGGCTAAATAGGTTCTTTTTTGAAATTTGCTCCAGGGAGTAAAAATTGCGATTTTACACATAACATCTTTTTTTTTGCTCTTTACCTTTTGTTTAATAAATAAACTTTACAAATAAGTCAAATTTGTTTTGCTTCTGTCTCTTTCTTTTCCTGAACTTCATTATCCTTAATTTATGGACATGAGTGTATGTTTATAATTGGTATACGTTTCAATCTTAATAAGACTCTAATATTTTATTGTAATTTCCTATTCTGTTTTGGACAATGCTATTATAAAACAAAATTATTATTTTTTTATATGTTTGCTAAGTAGAGATCTGACTATTCTAAATTGCTCAATAAAAAGAAGTAAGGCAATTCAGATTTTTATTCTATCAAAAAAGAGAATGTACAATTTTTCTTTGAAATCACTGTCGGTTCATTTAGTAAATGGAGGAAAACATATGCATTTATTTTCTTTTAATATGGAAGTTTCAGACATTAGCTTGAAGTTCTTTGTTACTTATGAAATAATAAAACAGGCTCACAAAAGATCAAATTGGAAAAGTTTTTCGAAATTGTCATAAGTATTGATCCTTTTATAAAGAAACAATTCTGCATAAACCATTATTAATGGCATACCTTAACATTTGATGACCTGCTTACGGAGAGATCTGCGAGGGGAAATTCAAAAGCTTTTCAATTTCTAAACAAGCTACTTATAGTACTCTAGGTATACCTCCATTAAATCCACAAATCTTAAAAGCACCCAAATAATTGAAAGTGCCTTTTGTTTATTTTTCATTGCTGAATTTTTGTGAACCAAATTCAGCAAACAATCCGTAATACCTTTGCCGTAGCGAATCATAGCTCCAAACTCCACACAGCAAAGCACTGAGGGAATGGACAACCCTAATAAATCAGGATTAAAATGCCGCTCAACAAAAGAAATGAAATCTTGAACCGGAGCCACTGCGTCGGTGGGTACATACGACGCCGTCCGTTGCCTAGCAACAATAAAAGGGCTGCATGTCATATATCATTGGAGCCATATCATCCCGTATTAATATTTCCGGTAGATTGTTAGAAGAGGTATGTTGGTTTGGGCAGTGAAGAAAGAAGTAGATGATGTCATTACCTTTAAGTCCTCCACTAAATGTCGGAGGCTAGGAGAAGGAAAAGAATGCTTTCTGGGTTGTAGTAATGCCGCTTAAGAACAACTGGCGACTTTAGAAGTGAATTGATTTCGCCTTCAGGGTATAACAGTTCTGATTGAGTTTTGCAAAAACGGAAATTAAATGAAAAGTTTCCATTGTAGTAAATTTCCTAAGGGAAATTAAAACAATTCTTTTCCAGGATTTTTATTTTTTTGCTTTTGGAAAAGTTAAATTGAGATAAAATCGTTAGAATTACTGTCATTATTCCAAGAATGTAGGTCATCTAAAATAGGAAAAGGTTTTTTTTTCATTTTTATTTTCATTTGCGGGATTGATTCAATTGTTGCAGAAAATTTTTAAAAACAATATTGCTGTCTTAATTAGAAAATTAAGTTGCCCCACCATATCATGTACGAGAACAAAGGATATTTTATATCCAATACTAAATGAAGAAATCGGGAATAATTTTTATATTGTAAAAATTGCTAGTTTTAATTGTAGGTTTCTATAATTTGTAAAATATAATTTTATTATTTCACTATTTTTATGCTTAGCATGCTACATTAAATAAAAATTATAAAAAATTATCTTAGAAATAATCTTTCATTTATAAATAAGAAAATAGTTAAAATATATTTAGATAAAACAACATACATAACATAATAAACGTTAATATATATTTTACGTAGTTAAGATGTATTTTAATAATTATTTTCAATTAATTCTGTATAAATATAAACTAATATAGTTATATATTTTATTAAATATGTCATATACTATGTAGGTATAAATTTATATGTTTATACTTGGAATACGTTTAATCTTAATAAGGCTTTACTATTCTATTTTAATTGTTTATTCAGTCTTGGGCAATACTCTTATAAAATCATATTTTTATAAATATGCGAAGTAGACAACTCACTATTCGAAACTGTTCATAAAAAGAAATAAATTAATTCGACTTTTATTATATCAAAAAAAAGAGTATGTACAATTTGTTTTGAAATCACTTGGTAAATGGAGAAAAACATATGTATTCTTTTTTTTTTTTACTTTGGGAAGTTTCAAACATTAGCTATAATTCTTTTTGTTCCTCAAGAAATAACAAAACAGGTTTATGAAAAGATTAAATAGGAAAAGTTTTTTCTTGAAATTGGCCTAGTTTCTTATCCTTTGATAAACAAACAATTCTGCATAAACCTTATTAATGTCATCCCTTAACATTTGATGATCTGCTTACGGAGAGATCAACGAACAGAAATTCTAAAGCTTTTCAATTTCTAAGCAAGATACTTACAGTACTCTAAGCATAACTCTTCATTAAATACAACAGATCTTAAAAGCACCCAAATAATTGAAAGTGCCTTTTTGTTTACTTTTTTTCATTGCTCAATTTTTGTGAACCAAATTCAGCAAACAATCCGTAATACCTTTGCCGTAGCGAATCATAGCTCAAACTCCACACAGTGAGGCACTGAGGGATTGGACAACCCTAATAAATCAGGATTAAAGTGCCGCTCAACAAAAGAAATGAAATCTCGAACTGGAGCCATTTTGTCGGTTGGTACATACGACGCAGACTGTTGCCTAGCAACGGTAAAAGGGCTGCATGTCATATATCATTGAAGCCATATCATCCCGTATTAATATTTCCGGTAGATTATTAAGAGGTATGTTGGTTTGGGCAGTGAAGAAAGAAATAGATGATGTCATTACCTTTAAGTCCTCCACTAAATGCCGAGGCTAGGAAAAGGAAAATAATGCTTTCTAGGTTGTAATGCCTCCTGAGAACAACTGGCGACTTGAGAGAGTGAATTGATTTCGCCTTCAGGGTATAACAGTTCTGATTGAGTTTTGCAAAAACAGGAAATCAAATGAAAAGGTTCGATAGCAGTAAATTTCCTAAGAGGAAATAAACACAATTCTTTTCCGTGATTTTTATTTTGCCTTTTTCTGAAATAGTTAAATTGAGATAAAATCGCTAAAATGAGTTTTTTTTAAGATATGAATTTTTGTCGTTTCTATAAGAGTCATAACGCTTTCATGTTTAAACAACTTAAGTAAAATTAAAACTGCCTTTTTTTGTTTGCTTAGCAGTTATTCAATTGCTTTATATTCTTCTTTATTTCTGTATTTTATCAACTGCTTTTATATAATTCAATTATTTATAATATTCAATTGCTTTTTATTTTTGCCAGTGGCTTTTCATTTGCTTTATTAAACTCATAAATTGAAACAATGCATTTTATATATAAAATATTGCTAAATCTTAGTCGGTAGTACCATTTAAGCAATACAGCACACTTGAAACAACGGTACCTATTGAATGGCACCAAATGATATGACGAATGAGTCTTGCTGAGTCATCACAATTGAATATCGAGGAAGAATCAGCACTTCCGACTGTTTAATAACCAATCACACAGAGGTATCCACGCTCTAATCTGCTCTAATCCCTCAGTCAGCAGCAGTTGGCAAATCTACTGACTGCAACAATTAGATCAATACGAATTGTGTCTTCTAACCGATTACAAGATTCTTGTACTACAGGGCTCACATACTCGATCAAATATGCAAGCACTAATGCCCTATCTAATCGCTTTTGCAAGGTTAAAAGAAACGGGCATGACGCGGCACCGATTGGGAATTTTAAAGGCCTTATCGGTTTGTTGGTCTCCGATTGCATTTTGTGGCAGAGACAGGCCATCGCAGGGGATTTTGCTGAATTAAATTTTTGTGTAAATACCGGACGACTAATGGCCCTATCTGAACTCATATCTTGAATGTGTCCAGAGACAATTAGTTGGCCATATCTCTCCTGGGTGACGAACGGCGATCTGCACGTATCATTTGGTAATTGGTGATCGTAAAATATGATAGATACTGATTAACGGAAGGCAGTTTTGATGAATGGTTAGATATATCATGGGGAAGTTTTTCACATTTGTTGCGAAGAACAGAATCGATGATGCAGCTGAGAAGATTGGTAAATGGGCCATTTACAATCCTCAGACACCCGCCGGTTTTGGTGTAAATGTTTTGATTTTGGATGTTTTTGTTTTTCTATTACACTGTTTCCATTTCATGTTTAGTTTATTTTTATAAATAAAGGTGATTTGTAACTGGCAAATGAATAATGTAAACATAGAAAGCGTATAATTTTTATTTCAAGTAATACATTTAAAAACCAGATGTACCAGATTTTGTCCAGATCATTTTACCGGATGTCATATATTTATGGAAATATTAATTATATACGTAAATTACGGTATGATCATAATCAGAAGATTTTGATGGTATATTATCATCACATATTAAACTTTATTTTTTCATTTATTATCTTATATATAGTAAAAAGTATATGGTGTTATAATAAAAGTCTCACTTTCAAAATGTTGTAAAAAAGGAACCACTAACTTTATTGAGTTGAAATTTGAACTGAAGATACTTGAAGAAGGGGGAAACGGTAAAAAACGTTCCAAAGTTTATTGATAGATTGAGCTGTAAGTGGCAAAAAGAATGTGAATTCGGATGCCAGTGATATTTTGAATAGAAATGACAATGTATTTGATATGAGTTGCATATTAAACCAAATGTAGTGGTTCAATCTGCATGAGCGTAAACAATGACTTACAAGTCATTGTTATTTCAGGTAAATAATGACTTTCAAGTTCAAGTGCCAAAACAAAATACATTGTAAAAAGAATAAATTCGTTGTTATATAGTCTGCACAATGTTTCCAACTGAAGAGCAACTTTAGGAAGTACAATATTTTACATCTTAAAAAGCTTTATTACCTAGGATATAATCGATTTTTTAGTTCTTTTTTTTCACTTTAAATTACCATAATTGCTGAAGGCTTTGCGGATTCCGAAATATATGTGCTTTTTATTTATAAAAAATAGCATTTCAGGGAAGGAGAGAAAAAAAAGAAAGCAAACTTTTTCTTTTGGGAAACTTACCATTGCTTTGATATTAAGTTTTCTCAGCCAAAAAGCTTTTTTTCTTCTTTGTAGCTTTTCTTTTCTTCATGTTTTTAAGTCACACTTTCACACTGCATTTTTAATTTGATTTATTTTACCAAAAAAATTATTTTCTTTTCGTTTTCAGAGAAGAAGAAAACAGAGGCTGGCTAAAAGCTTTTTCAGATCCATATTAATAGAAAACAACGCAGAAGTAGCTTAAACTGCTTGCGGTCCCTACTTTTCCCCTTTCATTGCTTATCCATTTCCACCTGCTGCAGCCAGGAAAAAGAATTTCAAGTCGTAAAATAAATGGAATTTTCTCTTTTCTCTCTCTCCTGGAGATATTTCGTAAATAGTCAGAGAATCCTTCAACCATTTTAATCTCTTTATAAGTTTTGAACAGTGAAAGGAAAATGTACCACACCATTGTCAAATCGAGAAAAAAAAATATATATTAAGGCTTCTTTTTTTTTTTCTTTTTATAAGGCTACTGCTGGATATTTATAGTACTATTTTTTTCTTTTCGGAATTCAGTACATTACTGTTTATTTTTTTGTCAGAAGTAAAAGGAAATAATATTTATTGATTTCCTCTATATTGTTTTTTCAATAATATTGATTGTTTTTTAATATTTTCCTGTTAAATCATAAAATTAACAGAAAAACTTATTTATAAATCAGATTTGAAATTTTAACAAGATCAAGTTGAAGCATTCTTTCTTATATAGGTTTGAATGAATTAAAATTTTGAGTAATTATTTATGTAATCAAATGATCAAAAGTAGAATCAAGTTTGTTAAGTAGAGCAGGATAGTGGTTGGTTAGTGCTGGATATTTTGCAGTTTTATTTTTCTTTTTCGAATTTAGTATATTAGTTTTTATTTTGTGGTCTAAAGTAAAATGAAATAATATTTATTGATTAATATGTTTTCCTGTTAAATCATTAATTGAAAAACTTATTAATAAATCAGAAATATAAAATCGTAACAAGATCAGGCTGAAATATTTTTTCTTATCTAGGTTTAAAATGAACTTGAATTTTTGAGTAATTTTTATGTAAACAAATGAGGTGACTCAAAACTTCTTCTTTTCATAAAGTAAGAGGTGGATATTTATAGTACTATTTTGCTCTTTTTCAATTCAGTACATACATGTCACATAGAGGGCATACATTTTTAAATAACATACAGTGTTTGATAAAACATATAATTTAATCCACATTATTTTCATGCAATCATGGCAATTACAGATGAGTAGAAACTAAAGTTGATTGCAAGATAAGATTAAAAGCTTTAAGAATTTCGACTACAGTAGAGAACAAAAACACTATTTCTTTAAAATGAATTTCTGCGTAATTAATTTTTTTTTATGAACAAGCAAATACATTTATGTTCAACTGTAAGGAAAACATACTATCAAAACAGTGATAAGTTTCTCTACAAAATGTTTTGTTTCGCTAAAATTTTTATTCTTGTTTCTAGAAAGCATACGTATTGCTATATCTCCATATAATCGCAACTATCTAATTTGGAGAAAGTGCTGAATTTCTCTGAAGGTATGCATAAAATATTCCTGAACTAGTTCATATTATTCTGTTTTTTGAATTCTGAAAATATTTATTATAATATATTATTTGCTGTGAATTGTTTTTGCGTTTATAAGTTTATAATTTCTTATATAAATTGTAAAAAGAAATATTAACATCAAAGCAATAATGTAAGTTGGCAGTTTGTTTCTTTTTCGTTTTTGACTATTTTTCAGTTTCTTCCAAGAAATCATGTATGATATTCATGCAATCATAATAATATTGTTGTTCAATATTAACTTCTCTTTTCAACTCTTAAAATCACCATTTATCAAATCAAATAGTACAGAAATATTAGCATCAAAGAGTAAAGCATGTATCAAAATTGTAAAGAAATATTAACAACAGAGTGTAAAGTGTGTGCATCAAAATTGTAAAATATTAACAGAATGTAAAAATCAAAAATTGTAAAGAAATACAGATCAAAGAGTAAAGCATGTATCAAAATGAAATATTAACAGAATGTAAAAAATGTGTATGAAATTGTAAAAGAAATATTAACAAAAAAGCAATAGTAGGTTGTCAATTTGTTTCTTTCTTTTTTTTGGCTAATTTTGTTTTCATCCAAAAATTCATACATGGTATTCCGGCAATCATAATAATATTGTTGTTCAATGCACATTTCTGTTTTTCAATTACTAAAATCAACGTATTACAAAGGGAATACATTATTGCAAAAAGCGCTTTTGTATTAAATCCGTATACATAAGCGTAGAAAAAAAATTAATGCCCTATAAGCATTTTGTGATGATAATCCCTGTAATTAACTGAAAATAAATAACATAAGGCAAAAATATATGAAGATAACTGCCATACATATAAAGTTAGGGATGCTCTTCTATAAATTATAATAATGATTTTATAATAATGGTGGTTCATCTGAGAGAAATGTTCAGTTCTATTAAAGACATGAATTTTTGTCGTTTCTATAAGAGTTATAATATTTTCAAGTTTAAACAAATTGAAGTAAAACATAAAACTATCTTTTATTGCTTAGAAGTTATTCAAATACTTTGTATTACTTTTTATTTCTGTATATTATCAACTACTTTATCTAATTATATTGCTTTATAATCTTCAACTGCTTTATTTTTTTTCCATGGCCTTTCATTGCTTTAATAAATTCATCAATTGAAACAATACAGGTGATATATAAAATATTGTCTAGCCATAGTCTGTGTAGTACCATTTCAGAGATACAGCACACTTGAAACAACGGTGCCCATTGCATGCCACCCAATGATATGACGAATGAGTCTTGCTATAATCACAATTGAATATCACGGAAGAATCAGCACATGCGACTGTTTATAACCACCACACGGAGGTATCCACGTTCTAATCTGCTCTAATCCCCTCAGTCAGCAGCAGCAGTTTCCAAAGCTGCTGACTGCAACAATTAGATCAATGCGAATTGTGTCTTCAACCGATTACAAGATTTCTCGTTCTGCAAGGGCTCGCATACTGATCAAATATGCAAGCACTAATGCCCTATCTAATCGCTTTTGCAAAAGGGTTAAAGGAAACGGCATGATACGGCACCGATTGGAATATTAAAGGCCTTATCGCTTTGTTGGTCTCCGGTTACATTTTGTGGCAAAGACAGGCCATCGCCGGGGATGTGATTTAAATTCTGTGCAAATACCAGATGACTAATTGCCTATCTGGACTCATATCTTGAATGTGTCCAGAGACAATTAGTTGACCTTATCTCTTCTGGGTGACGAATGGCGCTCGGCACGTATCATTTGGTATCACCAGATCGTAAAATACATAGCTACCGATTAACGGAAGACAGTTTTGATGAATGGTTCAATACATCATGTGGAGGTTTTTCGCATTTGTTCGAAGGAAATTGGTGTAGAATGGCATGAAGTTCAACGATAACTTTGTGTGCATGGGTCAATTTCTTAAAAATATTCTAATAAAAACGGATGTATATAGCTGCTTTTGTCCATGTGTTGATATCTGTCAAGATTAATTAAATCAAATGCAATAACTAACAATTTACTATGCCATAACTTTAAAGAATGATGCAATTTACAAAATGTTGTTACTATATTTAAAAGACTTTTATTTCAAAACGAATGTTATTCATTTGAATGGTTCTATATTTAAAGCCTTTATAGGACTTTAAATTATACTCACCCTGTATTTAACATTAAATTATGTTTTAGTTTAAGAAAAAAAAAATAACATTTTGCACATGCGCGACATACTTGTAATTTTGTTTTAAAGATGGGAATTTTTTTCCCAAATTTTTAGACAACTAAATTTCAAATTCTCTGGTGAAGAAATTTCGCTTTGAAATTATCACTTTTATTTGAAGAAACCATAAGGAAAATAACAAACCATAAATTTCCCATTCTAGTTAACCTTACGTTTCGAATAAAGATAGTAATTAACCATTTTATTCTTAGTAAAAAAAAAAAATAAGTAAATAAAAAAGATTTTTCAATTTCCCCAACGAAACGTTTGCCTCTATGAAATTTTTTTATTTGGTTTCCGTTTT